>CATIWR010088600.1:0-24799 GCA_949677035.1 Omphalea diandra | reverse complement strand
GAGAATTGTAAAGTTTCAAACGCCTCCAAATAATTCTAACACAAAATATTATATATAATCCAAAAAATAATTCTGATCCATATTGCAGGGGGTTTCATTCCGAGCTGGGAGGCCTACCACTAAACTCAGTAAAATCCGTTTCAGGTTAAATATTTTCTGAGTACTCTTGAAGAGTAAGTGGTGAGAGAGAGCTCTAAGTTATGGCTGGGATTTCTGTACTCATAGAATGAGACATATCTCATTTGCAAGGTAAGGAAGTATTCCATTACTTTCCATTTTCTTTTTTTTTTTAATTAAATTGATTTTTTTATAGAATTAAGAAATGTATGATTTTAATTTTTTTTAAAAAAATTTATTATTAAATTATACTGAGCTCACTTTTTACTGATGTGGGCAGAAAATTAATATAAAAAATTCACATCAACATAATACGTTAGCAGATTTGGACAACATTAATCTATTTTGTATTAGAGCATCTAATAACAATAAAATCAAGGTATCAGAGTAAATCATAAATCTATTTCTCAATATGTCCAGAATTGCAATTTTTTTTATTTGTATTATTCACTTAGTTTCTTGTGTGCAGATTATAATATAACTATAAAAATTGACTTGAATTTCATTTGATTTGAAAAACTTTAAATTGATTTGAACATTTTGTATCAAATTGATGATCTTCTCCTCCTCTACATGGAAATTATAACATGACAGTCCATAATTGATGGCCTTTTTTTTTTTTTCTTTACAATTTGTTATACAGTAAAATCTTTTGAACCCATAGCTCATAAAGCTTCTCACGACCGGTTGGTGGTAGGAGGCCAAAGGCCCAATGGTCCATTTTTTTTGAATTCAGGCACTCACATTGTTGGCAGCCCTGTGAGTAGAGGTAGCAGCATATGATTCTATTGGAGAATTTAATTCGAATTCCCTTGGAAAAATTAATCCAAACTTAACTTGAACTCTAACATCAATCTAAATGATTCAATTTAATTTATCAAATATATTTAAAATAAAATATTTCTTTATTTCAATTATACATAGACTTAATGAATTATTAGTTTTTATTATGTATAATCATTTGTTTAAAAATAATAATTATTATTTTAATTAAATTATATTTACATAAATCTATCTAATTAAAAAATATTCTCTGAAAATTGTTATTTTTAATAAATTATAAAAATATCGCATAAGCAATAAATAATCCAAATGAATATTTTAAAAATATAATAAAAAAGTGAAACAAATAATTGTAATTGAAAAAGTGAAATAAATAATTTTATTTTATCTAATTTAAAATATTATTTTTAAAGATAAATTTAAAAGTCAAGATCAACTAGACACAAAACTGATTCAATTTCATCATGATCCCACGTTACCTATTCGCCACCCATAAATGGGACGACTGACCTAATTTATAATGCCATTTCTTCGAACATTATTTTTATCTGTTCTACCTACTAAAATCATCATTCTTGTATAATTAAATGTATGGCCATAGCCCTATAAATCTCAGAAATGGTCCCTTTCTACACCATCTTCAATATATATATATACTATCATCATTATTCATTGGGTTAATAGCAAAGGTGACAATTTTTTATCTAAATGAAAAAGTTATCCGAACTCGATCCTAATTCGAGTGAACCTAAAATGATTCGAAAATTTTTAAATTGGACTAAATTTGATAAGGGTCAATCCAACGAGTTGAGTCAAAATTGACCTGAATGGGTCAACCAGTAACCTATTCTAATTCACTTGATGACAATATAAAATTTTTTTTATTACTAATTATAAAAAGTAAAATAATTAAAATATTCAAATTTAATTTTAATCTTATTTTTTATTTAAAATATAATGAAATTTTTATATTTTACTAAATTTATTAATTTTATTGTGCGTTTTCATATGCCTAAGTTACAATTTATTATTTATTATGATAAATTATTTAATAAGAATAAAAATTATTTATTATGATAAAATAATTTTAACATAATTTTAAAATTATTTGATACAATGACAAATATTATTATGACAATATTACTTCTCCTTATATGTAATTTGGTGGGTACTATATTGTGATAAAAGAGTATATATCATAATTTTTCTTATATGCTTATTTATTATGATAAATTTTTGAGTTAAAAATTTTGGGTTCAATGACAAAGAAAATTTAAACTTTTCACGAATTGTCAATCTTATTTAAAGTTGTTAATTAAGTCAATCACACTATAATTTAATGAATTAGTTTTTATACTCCAAGTCAAAATCAACATTAATAAAATGTATATTTTAACTCAATTGACTCTTATATTTTTTCAATTAGCTCAATCAAATTCAAAATTAAGTTTAAATCTTATTAAGATAATTTTTTTTACTCAATTTAAATATTTTTTCACAAAAATATTAAAATTTTATTTTGTTGTAGTTGATAAATAAATAATTTTATACTAATTCATGATATAAATTTTATTTTTATATATTTAAATAATAAATTAATAAATCCTTCATTTTTGTTTTAATGATAAATTTTTTGAGAATATTTAGGTTCATATTATGTAATTGATTTTTTAAATATTTTTATTTTAAATGATTTAAATAATTTATTATTTAAAATATATAAATTAAATTTTTAAGGAGAGAATGAAGTAAAAAATATTTAAATGAGAGTTTGAGAGATTTATAAATTTTAAATTTTAATTTCAAAATTTTAGATTTTTAAATTTAAATATAAAATTATCAAATAAAGTATATAATAAATTTAACTAATTAAAAATGAGATTAAATTGAATTAAAATAAAAGTATCATCTTAATTAAACTCATGTAATTGATTTTTAAAATATTTCTTAAAGTTTTTGTTTTAAATGATTTAAATAATTTTTTATTTAAATATAAAATTTAAAATTTTAAGGAGAGATTAAGTGAAAATTTTTTAAAATGATATATAAAGAGATTTTATGAATTATAAATTTAAAATTCAAAAATTTATGTATTTAAATATAAAATTAAAAATATTCATATAAAAGTATAGAATAAATTTATTTAATCAAAAAATTGAT
This sequence comes from Omphalea diandra, assembly GCA_949677035.1. Lineage (NCBI taxonomy): Eukaryota > Viridiplantae > Streptophyta > Magnoliopsida > Malpighiales > Euphorbiaceae > Omphalea > Omphalea diandra. The sequence goes on along the minus strand of CATIWR010088600.1, from coordinate 21,739 downwards.
TAAATTGAATATAAAATAAAAGTATCATCTTAATTAAGTTCATGTAAATAATTTCTTAAAATATTTTTTTAGAAAATTTATTTAAATAGCTTAAATAATTATTATTGAGAATACAATAATTAATTTTTCAAGAAGAGATTGAGAGATTTTATGAATTATTAATTTAAATTTTAAAGTTTTTATTTTTTGAATTAAATATAAAATTAAAATTTATCATCTAAAACACAAAATAAATCTAATTAAGCAAAAATGAGATTAAATTAAATAAAAAATAAAAGTATCATCTAATTAAACTCACGTGGTTGGTTTTTAAAATATTCTTTATTTTGAATAGTTTAAGAAGATTGAGAGATTTTTTATTTAAAAAAATGAGTGATTGGAAAATTCTATGAATTATAAATTTAAATTTAAAATTTTTATTTTTAAATTTAAATGTAAAATTAAAATTCATCATATAGAAGTGTATAATAAATTTAATTAACTAAAAATGATATTAAATTGAATAAAAATAAAAGTAGTATATTTATTAAACTGTAAACTTAATTTTAAATTTAATGGAACTAATTAGAAGAGTATAAGGAATAATTGAGTCTAAATATACTTTGCTAAATTTTATTTTTGACTTAAAGTATATTTAAATTAATTTATAAAATTACAGTGTAATTGACTCAATTAGCAGTTTTAAATGTAATTTAAAATCACAAAAAAGTTTGAATATCTTGAGTAATTAAACTAAATTTTTATCATAATTTTTTTAAATGATTTAATGCATGAAAGAAATTTATTATAAATTTACTTATTTTTTATTATAATTATAATAAATTTAATTTTTATTACTATAAAATCACGTATTAAGACAAATCTAATTTTAATGCATAAATTTCTATCTTAATACATAAAATTTTATTATAATGAGTGATTTTGTTCATTAGACATTATATGTTTGTTTGTAAATTAATTTAAATTATAATATATGACTTTAATATAACTCTATATAAACTTAATTCAATTATTCTCATTATATATAGTCATTTTGCTTTAAAAAATCATATTTAATTTATTAAGTATTTAAATAAAAACAAAAAAATTTAATCAAGTTTCATTTCTATAAATCTATCTTACTAAAATAAAAATTTTTAAAGAGAAAATTATTATTTCTTTCTTAATAAACTATGAGAAAATATTACATAAATAATAATAAAATTTAAATGAATATTTTAAGATTTAATAATAAATAACTCGACTTAACCTAAAATATCATTTTTAAAAATAAACTCGAATTCGAAAACATGTCCAACCTAAAAATGACTCAATTCAAAACAACCTCCACCGATTCATTTGTCTGCTCTAACTAATAGCTTAATGATTGATAGGAGCACAGCCTAAGTGTGGAGTTAGGGCCGCAAAAGAGAGTATTTTATTATTTTATTCTTTCCATTTTGGACTTTATTTTAGCATTTGCATAATTTTATATTTAATTAAAGATAAGGGATCAAAATTTATTTACCAATGAGAAATTTTATTTTTTAAAAAAACTGAAGTGGCGGTGCAATTTTCCAACTAAAAGTAAAAAGGATAAATTTAGTTTGCTACAATATAAGTGAGTATTATTGCAAACTTTCAGTTAAAAATAAGGAAGAATTCACCAAAAGTAAATGGGGACCAACACAATGGGATTTCAGTCGTGATGATTGAGTTTTTTATCTTTTAGTATAAAGAGTCAGAATCAGAAGTTTAAACTCCTAATAGTCTCCATCCCTCTTAAAAAATTTTAATGTATTTTTTTTAACATATTAAAGCGGTGGCAATTTTTTTTATCTTACCCGAATCAATCCGAAAAATCAACCCCGAATCCGATCCTAATTCGGGATAAATTTCAAATAATCTAAAAATTTTCGAATCAGGTTAGGTTGGATAAAAATCAACCTGACAGGTTGAGTCAAAACTGATATAAATAAGTCAACTCGTAATCTAATCTAATTGATCTGATGATAATATAACAAAAGAAAAATTTTATTATTAAATATATAAAAGGTAGAATAATTAAAAAAAAGAAAGAAATTTATTTTAAAAATTAGATTATTTAATTAAATTTAAATTTAACTTTGATATTTTTATTTAAAATATAATGAAATTTTTATATTTTAATAAATTTACTAATTTCACTATGCTTTTTATGTGCCTAAATTAAAATTTATTATTTATTATGATAAATTTTTTAGTAATAATAAAAATTATTTATTGTGATCAAATAATTTTATCTTAATTTTCAAATTATTTAATACAGTAATAAATATTATTATGACAATATTACTTCCTCTTATATATAATTTAGTAGACGCTATATTGCGATAAAATATTATGATGAAATAATGTATGTCATAATTTATTTTAAATGTTTATTTATTTTGATAAAAATTTTTGAGTTAAAAATTTGTAGAATCAATGATTAAGAACATTCAAATATTTTTTTGAATTTTTAATTATATCTAAAGTTTCTAATTGAGTAAATTACATCCTAATTTGATGAATTAGATTCAATTATAACCCAAGTCAAAATCAATATGTAATAAAATGTACATTTAGACTCAATAGACTTTTATATTTTTTCAATTAGAATAATTAAATTCAAAATTAAGTTTAAATCTTAATAAGATAATATTTTTATTTTTACTCAATTTAAATATTTTTTCACAATAATATCAAAATTTTATTTTTATTTTAGTTGATAAATAAATCATTTTATTCTAATTTTATGTTTCAAAATTATAAATTTTATTTTTATATATTAAAATAATAAATTAACAAATCTTTGATTTTTATTTTAAGGATAATTTTTTTTATAATATTCAGATTCATATTATGCAATTGATTTTTTAAATACTTCTTAAAATTTTTATTTTAAATGGTTTAAATAATTTATTATTTAAAATATATAAATTATTTTTTTTAAGGAGAGAATGAAATAAAGTTTTTTTAAATGAGAGATTGAGAAATTTATAAATTATAAATTTAAATTTCAAAATTTTTCAATTTTTTCAAATTTAAATATTTAAATATCAAATAAAAATATATAATAAATTTAATTAATTTAAAAAATTGAATAAAAATGAAAGTATCATCTTAATTGAGGCCATGTAAATAATTTTTTAAATATTTCTTTAATTTTTTAAAAATGATTTAAATAATTATTATTTAAAATATATAAATTAATTTTTTAAGAAGAGATTCAGAGAAATTTTTTTTTAAATAAGATATTGATAGATTTTATGATTTATAAATTTAGTGATTTAAAAATTTATAGATTTAAATATAAAATTAAAAATTTTCATACAAAAGTCTATAATAAATTTATTTAAGTAAAAAATGGATTAAATTGAATATAAAATAAAAGCATCATCTTAATTAAGTTCATGTAACTAAATTTTTAAAAATTTTATTTAAATAGTTTAAATAATTTTTATTTAAAATATAATAATTAATTTTTTATGAAGATATTAAGAGATTTTATGAATTTTAAATTTAAATTTTTAAATTTCTATTTTTAAATTAAATATAAAATTAAAATTCATCACTTGAAAATACAAAATAAATTTAATTAAGCAAAAAAGGGATTCAATTGAATAAAAAAATATCACCTTAATTAAACTTATGTGGTTGATTTTTTAAATATTTCTTAGAAGTTTTTATTTGAATAGTTTAAAATTTTATTATTTAAAATATAAAATTAATATTTTAAAGAAGATTCAGAGAAAAGTTTTAAAAAAAATTAAAAAATAGAAATTGAGAGATTCTATAAATTATAAATTTAAATTTTAAAATTTTTTAATTTAAATATAAAATTAAAATTCATAATATAAAGTACATAATAAATTTAATTAAGTTAAAACAAGATTAAATTCAATAAAAATAAAAATAGTATATTAATTAAGTCTTAAACTTAATTTTAGATTTAATTGAATTAAGTAAAAAAAATAAGGATCATCTGAGTCTAAATGCAGTTTACTAAATTTTATTTTTGACTTGAGGTAAAATTAAAATCAATTTATCAAAATATAACTTAATTGACTCAATTAGAAGTTTTTGATACAATTTAAAATTATATAAAGGTTTAAATTTTTGAGTAATTAATCTAAATTTTTACCATAATTTTTTAAATGATTTAATATATAAAAGCAATTTATTACAATTTTACTTATTTTTTTATAATAATTGTAATAAATTTAATTGTTATCACAATAAAATCACATATTAAGATAAATCTAATTTTATTACATAAATTTTTTATCTTCTATCATTGAACATTATATGTTTTATTTGTAAATTAATTTAAGTTATGATATATGACTTGAATATAATTTTATGTGGACTTAATTCAATTGTTTTCCTTATACATAGTCATTTGCTTTTAAAAAATTATATTTATTTTATTAAGCATTTAAATAAAAACAAAAAAATTTAATCATGTTCATTTTATATAAAGTCTATCTTGCTAAAAATAATTTTTTAAGAGAAAATTATCATTTCTCTCTTAACAATTAATGAAAAAAATATTACATAAATGATAAAAAATTTAAACGGATATTTTAAAATTGAATAACAAATAACTCCACTGGATCCAAAATACTAATTTTAAGAGTAAATCCAAATCTAACTCAAAATTCTTTCTGCATGCATGACACGATAGATGACTCAAGCTCGCCCGAAACCCGGGCAACCCAAACCGAACCAAACCTGACCCGATCCATTTGTCACCTCTAATTAAGAGAGATAGTATTATTGGACATTGAGTACCCCTTGACAACAAATAGAATTGAATATAAAATCTTTAGAAATTTATCCCAAAAAAAAAGAAGAAAGAACATAGAAAAATAAAGTATAGATAGTAAATTCAAAACTAAATAATAAATGTAAAGGCAAATGACTTAGACACATACAATAATTAACTCAATGAGGTTAATTAGTGTTACCTCCTAAGCATAAAATCTATTAATATCTTATGATTTACAAATTCGATCTAATTAGGAAATGATTTATAAATTCAATATTATACTAAATAATCCTTTAGCAATACAAACAAGGTTGATTTTTGGATCCTAATTCGTATGTAACACAAGTCCCAAGCCTATAACTTAAAGATCAAGTAAGATAAACTTTTAAATCTCAATTAAACCTCTAAAAAACTTGTTTCTAGCTACCTGAATCTTAAAGATTCAAGAGGTATTAATCTCAATCTTAAATTAACTAAACAATTTAAGACCTAGATTAAAAGAGTTTGTGAAATTATTAAAAATTCACTTAACAATCTCACTAAATCCTATTAAGAACTCATGAAAAGAATTAACTCTCACAAGCAATTTGCTAAAAGAAATATCTTCATTCATTGATTGATTTGGCTGAACAAGATGAACTATTTATAACTTTTCCAAAACTTCTAAAAAACCCTAAGCATCATTTCCTAATTAGATCGAATTTGCCTATTTAGGAAAAAGGATTATTTTAAGTTAAATGAGAAATAACTAAAAGATATATCAAATATCTTCTTAATTGTAAAAAAAATTTCTTACATAAGAAAATAACGAAAGTTCCTAATTAGTTTAAAAAAGTATTTCAGCTTAAGGAATAACTTGGCAAAACTTTAAGCTTGGTTGAATTAGGCCTCCAAACAAGGTGTCATATCTGAATATCAATGGTTATGGGTCTCCCCTTATGTTGGGTTCCATTGGATCAAGTTAAAGGCTTCCTTTGAAGAGTTCAAGTTGCGATCTCCATGTAATTGAGTTTCATGCTTTTTTTGTTCTTCTTGGGTCAGCCCAATAATTCTTCTTTGTAGTATGAATGTTTCAATTGTTTCTTTGAACTTTTTGAGTCTTCCCCTTGTGATTGGACCTTAGTGTTATATATAATGCTAAAACATCCTCGCATTTTGATTATGTTATATATAATACTAAAACATCCTCGCATTTTGATTCTGTTAGATTAAGATATCATTTTATTAAAATTTTTATCAAATAAGTATAAAAAAATCTCATATTGAAAATCTATATAAAAATATATAATGGTTTGTGCTTAAGTGTCTAATTGGTTATTTTCAATTTTTTAGTAATAGTTGATCCAAACTCATTTTAATCCATTCATTTTTGGACTTAACATTTACCCAATTGTTGTTATCTTTACTCTTTCAATTCAATTTCTTCACATTCCTAATATGGTATTAGAGCAGGTTTGCTCTGGTTTAATTTTTGTCTATCACTTGATTTCTCATTTGGATGTCCAGTCCCAATAACCCGGTTTAGTTTTTCTGTTGCATTCAATTCAATTTTGATTTTAGGTGGAAAAATTTTAATTTTAAGTGGTCAACTGATGTTACTATCAGTAAGAGGAGTGTTAAGTATAAAAAATTCTACATTAAAAATCTATACAAAAATATAAAGGTATATAATAGTTTGGATTTAGTTACCTAATTAGTTAATTTTAATCTTTTAATAATGGTTGACCTAAACTCATTTTAAATCTTTCATTCTCATGTTTAATCTTTTTCTTATTTCTGTCACCTCCATCCTAATTCAATTCCTTCACATTTCTAGTAATACCTTTAATTTTCATTTTCTAATTGCACCACCATCGCTACCACCACCATGACATATCTTCAAATTTTGGTTTTATAACCTTTTTTTTATATGTTTTTAAGGGTAACAAAAAAAGGGGTTTAAGTAAAAGTAAGAAGTCGCACTTTATTTATTAATGAGGAAATTTAATTTTTTAAAATTAAAATGGTGATGTAATTTTTTATCAAAAGTAAGGACAAATTTAGTTTGCTAAAACATAAGTGAGTGTGATCACAATTTTTTAGTCAAAAATAAGGGAGACAACTTAAATGCTTTGAAACAAAAACAGTGTAGATTTTTTACTAATAGTAAATGGGGCAACGCAATGAGATTTTGCTTATGATGATTGAGTTTCAATCTTAATAGTATAAAAACTCAGAAGTTGAAACTTTTAGTAATCTAAATCCCTCTTAAATATTTTTAATGTACCAAAATTATTTTTACATTACTGTTGATTTTTAGAAGGCTTAAATTATTAGTTATTATTTTAATATCAACATTTTTTTGAGGTTTTCTTAGAAAATGTGAGGTGAATAATTTTGTTAGTTTAAAAGAAGTATTGGCATAACACATATCAACATAGTCTAACGGTAAAGTACACTTTATGAGAAGTGAGAGTCTTAAGGTCAAGAATAAGAGAGTTATCATATGTTGTGTAGCCCATAATACTGTTTCAGTTCATTCAAATTCCTATGAATCAAAAAAATTCCATTTCTGAGTTAGCTAAACAGATAATTTAGAACCCTCCTGTGGATAAAAAAAAAATCTCATTCCGAGTTAGCTAGACATATAATTTAGGCCTTATAAACATATGGATATCCTACTTTGGTAAGCCGATTTTTCAAGGTGAGTTCTATCCCCCTTACATGGCTTTACTTGGCTATCAGAGCCACTCTTTAGCTATGGCATTTTTGGCACGGTATCCTTGGGATTGATATACCTCTTTGTGATGAGCCACTAAAGGGAGTATTACGAGTAGCTAGAAAAATATTCTGAATTTTATATATGGTTGAGTGCCCTTTCTTGATAAGCTAGATATTTAAAGTGAGTTTTACCCCCTTATACAGTGTCAATTTTGGTATTAAAGCGACGCTTCAGTTGTCGTACTACGGGCATTGTATCATTGGAGATTGAGTATTCCTTTATAGTGGATAAAAACATAAAATCCCTACAAATTCATTATATAAAAGAGAGAGAATATAGAAAAATGAAGTCTCAGTATATAATATTTATAGTAGTAAAATAATAAGCTTAACCTTATAAGTAATTAAGAAACACAAGATCCTATTAAATAGATAGAAATAATAAAATTTAATAAAATATGACTAAACTTTCTAAATAATACATCTTATATTAACTTTCTAAATAATAAATATTATATTCTTCCCATTCAAAAATTAAAAAAATATGAACAGTACATAAAAATTTTCTTATATGATATTTTAATTTGAAGACAAAGTGATACTATCCTGGTCAAAATGAGCTAGGCTCAACATGTGTCAAGTAAGCCCGACTCGATTTTATTCATGCTAGTGTCCCCATAATATGGGTAGTTCGACCATTTCGTGTATGAAAATTTCACTTACAGTCTTTCATTGTTTTTTTTTTTTCACATTCTCTTTCTTTTTACAACCATCTTTATTTAAAATTTTCTTTTCACGATCCATTCTTTCATTTTTTACCCTTCTCAATTACAAGAAGTTTTTACACTCCTTTTCAATCACACAACTCATTTCCATCTTGAAGTCTTAAATTCTCGTTTAGATTGAAAGATTAAACTTTATAAATTTTGAAATTCATGAAATTAAAAAATCTAGATTTTAATAAATTTTTATTTTATAAATTTTAAAATTATAACTTGTTTGTTATGCATATAAAATTTACTTTTATATATCAAATTCATCATCTACTAAAATAAGAAAATTTGCCAAATTCCTCATTTTAATAAAAGAGAAATTTTATTCAATTTTTTAAAATTTTAAAATTGCCTTTAAATTCTATAAATTTTATATTCATAACATACAAGTTACAATTTTAAAATTTATGAAATAAAAAATTCATTAAAAATCTAATTTTTTAATTTCATGGATTTCAAAATTTATAAATTTTAATCTTTCAATCTAAATGAAATTTTAGAATTTCAAGATAAAAATGGATTGTACAATTGAAAAGGGAATGTAAAAACTTTTTATGATTAGAAAAAGGGGGTTGCAAAAATTAAAAGGGTAAAAAAGGGGCAGGGGTTGTGAAAAGAAAATTTTAAATAAAAAGAGGTTATAAAAAGAAAGGAACTATGAAGAGAAAATAAGAGATTGTCAATAAAAATTTTCTTTTATGTATGCTTCATTATATCAAGCTCATAAGCCCATCCATTGTTTATGTCATTTACTTTGATAAGGATAGCTCATCCTTTTTATTGTTAAATAAGGATACACTACCACAACATCTATATAAAGAGTTCTCCGTCAGGTATCTATTCTATTATAGCTCTCAAATGTCTACAAACATCCTTAAACACCTAACTATTTTAACCATCGAAGTAGACATCTCGTATTAGGCTAGACTCCTCTTTCATTCTTTTCCCTCTTACAAGTCTGGGCTAGGGGAGTTAAGGATATTAACTCATCCCATCATTCATCTTAGTTCATCAATTAGTGCAGTGAGTGTTGTTTTCATTGATTGCCTTCAACCTTTCAGCTATAGAACTTAATCATGATCTTAACCGCCAACAACAAGATGACCTAAATATGTTAGCGCTCTCATCAACGCTCCTATCCTAGACCACATATTAAACGACCTACTCCCTCCATTCCTATATAATTGACCATTTGAGAGATTTCACTAGGATTAAGAAATTATTAATTAACCTTAAATTTAGGAAAAAATGAGTGATTAAGACTAAATTACCCTTAGTTTTGAATTAAAGGACTTCAAAATTCTACATAACATTAATAACTTCTAATTGATAAGGGTAAAATTGAGAAAAAAATTTAAAATTTCATTGATTGTATAAAAATGATAGATAAATGGAACTTTAGATTTTTTCTAAATGGTCAGTTATATAGGAATAAAGGGAGCATCACTTTACCTCCTACAAACCAAGGAGATCAAGTTCAAGGCAATATAGTCGACATGCCACCTCAACTCCATCAAGTCAATACCAATTTAGTAACTGCTTATGAAGAGTTTATAATAATGTTAAAAAGGCCTAAGTAAATCCTTTTGCAAGGGCGAGACTCACAACTGCAACTATGACAACACTACCTCCTCTACCACTTTCAATACTAGATCAAAATCTCCCCCTTTCTCCTCCTCTAACAATTCCTTTAGTTGAGTCAAAAGCCCTACCATAATATCAACTAGCTTGAGAGGAGCGAGCACCAATTTAAGAACTAGCAAATTTAACTCAAGGTAATGCCCTAAAGGATGAGACAGGGGCATCCTTTTACAAATCTATTGATAGCTAAGTTGTCTGATTTGGAAGTCTACTCCTAGATGATGAAGCTCTCTAAAAGAATATTACAAACACAATAAAAAAGGCACAGTGAAAAGAAAATTTTGCATTAAAATATCAACCCTATAACCATGAATTTTTTTATCATGGAAGTATGAGTAGAATTGGTCCTTAAAAAAGAAAAAAAATATCTCATGTAATAATATACTTTTGATAAATTTTTAGCTTATTTTTGTTCAATCATTCTACTTTGTTCTTTAAAAATGTGACGGTTAGTCTATTGTGTTTTTAATGGCTTTATTGAGATAGCTACCTCGGTTGGCTCAATACTTTGTTTGATATCTTTGGGTCTACACTTCTTCTTTTGCTTATCCCTTTTCTTCAATCTTTAGCTCTACTTCCATTTCTAGACTTGCCCTTTTAGTGTATCTCTCTGTTTTGACAAACTCCCATCTTTGATTATCTCTATAATTGGTGTTTCATGGGAAGACGATTTCCATAGACGAATGGGATTTTAAGGATGGCAATGCAATCTCCATTGGAAATAGTAACTAAAGAATGCAAATCAAAAGGAAAAGAAGAATAACTTACGCTGACAATCGCATAGAGGTTTTCAAAATAATAGTGTTAATTATAACAATCTTTCATAATAATGGGCAATTGTTTTTTCTATTATTTTCTATTAAGTTTTAAAGCTAAAGGGAGATAATTGGAATGCCTCAATGGAGACGAATGGACATCTTCTACTACGGTTACAATTTTTTAAAGGAAAGTTCAACTCATCATGCCTCTTTTTGAATGGCTAGCACTTGCTTAGGGCAGTTAGGTATTTGATAGGTATTTTGAATTTCAAATTTTTGATTTTGCATTTTGAAACATTATTTAGTTCTCAGTGGATGTCAATCCAGCCTTTTCTCATGCTTCAAAATTTTCTCCTCATTTATTATTATTTGGAACACATGCTCCTTATACTAACGTTTCTCATAATATTTCCCATTATCTTTTGGTTTCTTGACGTAAATAGACTCAGACTATGGAAGGACATGTAGTACTACTCTAACTAAAATGACTAGCCAACATGCATAAAGTGAGCTTGGCTCGATTTCACTCATGCTAATATCTCCATAATGTGGGTAGCTTGGGCTATTTGCATGCTTCATTATAATGAGCTTATAATCCCATCTATTGTTTATGTCATTTAGTCCAAGAAGGATAACTCATGTAAAGAATCCTCTTTAGATATTTATTCTATTTTAGCTCTCAGATACTTATAAATAAGGGATGAGCACGAATACTGGATATATCGAACTTAACTGCTTAATCATATCAAAAAATATTTAAAATTAAAAGAATCAAAATATTTGATAAATAACTGAACCAATCCAAATCAAAATAATAAGTCAAATATGCGGGACTAACGGATCGGTCAAATTCAATTCTCATATTATATCTATATATATATATGTGTGTGTGTGTGTGATTGTGAATTGAATTGGACTGATCCATTAGTCCCGCATATTTGAATCACACTGAATTGAACATTGATTCATTTTGGGACAGATATTGTTGTCCTGGTTTGGGACCGATTTTTTTCTCTAAATATCTAATTTTCAATCTGATCATGAATAATTTTAAATAATGCTCCAGAACCAGACCTGATCACCTATCCTTATATACATCCTCAAACACCTAACTGTTTTGACCATTGAAATGGACGTCCAATGCTAGGCTGGACTCCTCTCTTTTTCTTTTCTCTCTTGCAGGTCCTGTCTGAAGGAGTTAAGGCTATTAACTTCTTGCTTTCAATTCATAAGTTTGGCCTTAGACACTCTAGTGTCAAATTCCACAATCAGAAGCAAATTCTTTCTTCATCATTGAGTTTGACTTAATATATTTTTTTCTTCTTATTTGAAAATATTTACCAATAATTCTATACTTGCCAACTCCTTTCACGATACCCACATAACCGATCAAGTAATTTTGTATAGAATTTTTAATTAATAATTTTTTATGAACCAATTGGTTATGGATGGATCTTTGTATTAACGATTTACTTTTTTTTTGTTTTTTATGAATTTGTTCCATCTAATTTTGGCATTAGAGCCCTTGGTTTACTTGGGTTAAATTTGATACTAAAGCCCTTAGTTTACAGTCCTTGGGGATTTAGGAGGTTTTTTTTTTTTTCTTTTTATCAAATCTCAGATTTAATATCAGAGTTTTGGTTCAACTAGCTGTTGGTGCTACATATATTAAACATAAAAAGAAATTCTAATTTTGAAGATGTCTCCACATAAAAATTCCAAAGGATACAATATGTAACGAAGTCTTGTTCAAGAGGTCACAAATGAGAATTTGCAATATGATATTCGAAAACGCCAATAACGACTAACATGACCTTGCAAGAAATAGAAGAAAATCAGAAGTAGTGACTGAAAATATTGCATTGTGCTTTATTTTCAATTTGGATTGTAAATAACTTATTCCTCAGGCTAATTGGGATCTTCTTCCTAATTATGATACATATTCAAATCTTTTTACTTACAAGGAAGAGTGCACAACCCCGAAGAGAAACAAAATTAAACCTCAATCACTCTGGTCCACGAGACACCCTGAACGTCAGCCTTCAATAGGCACTAACTTCTAAGGGGGTTGGCTCATCTCCATCTCTCAACGCATATTTGCAAGCCAATCAGTTGACTAATTTCCTTCCTACAGTAAATGCCGAAGACAAATTTCCTATTGGTATCTCAGTAATCATTTACATGCTTGTACCAAATTAAGAAAAGGTGACCTGTTGCACTGCCCACTAGTAAGCCAATCATGAACTAACTTAGAACCAATTTCAAGAATAAGCTTCCTCTAACCTTCATCCCAAGCCATAATCAACCCCTCAATATAGTCCATAATTCTGCCTCAATAGCTGAGCAACAAGCAACAACCTATATGCACTGTATACCCCCTCTAACCAGTTTCCCGTCTCACCCATCCATGAGGAGTAGCATCCCATTCAATAAGACGAGTCATTATAATTATAACCTAAAAGCTTACAGTTACCTTGCCATGTCTTTTCAGTTCTAATAGCATATTGTTTCCATATCTAAAAATTCAGCTCAAAGTCCTCATTCCTAAACACTCTATCATTCCTAACTTTCTAAAGCCATCAGAGAGTAATACTAAAGAGATTATTCTATTGCCCTTCAGAACTGCCATATGTTTGTGTTTTTAAATTCTCCTGTAGCCAAAAATCAAAGTCCATATTTCTGAAATTGCTAAGAAGATCATTTGGTACCCATGACTCCCAAATCCTGAGCATGTAATAACATTGTTTAAACAAATGATTTAAATCCTTAAGATCCACATGAAGGATCGCTAAACAGATGTCTTCTTACTCTGTCCACACTCAGTCATTAACTTTCTATGTCCCACTAACTAAAGGAAAACTCGAACTCTTTGAGGCACCTGAAGTTTCCACTCATCACACCGCAGCTTATCTTTTCTCTCCCTATTTGGCTGACAAAGCAGATCATAAGAAGACTTAATTGTAAACTTACCAGATGGGCCAGCACTGCAATATGAGCACATTCCTATCCAGATCTTTTTTTTATTATTATTTATCAAAATAGCAGCTGACAAATACTAGGGAATAGAATTCAAAAAGAAATGATTTTAGCACATTCCTATCCCATCCGACCTCACGAATCCGATAATCCTTCCTAGACTACTTCGTTACTCTCAACATCAGAAAGATCCACGAGAGCATAATCCAGTAGAGGATTTGCATCAACTGAATATCCTTCTAGAAATAAGTACCATTGCCATTGCTAACACTCATTTTCATGCCTTTCTTGACAACAGGACTTCCACATATTATCCCTCTCCAAACTGAAGAACTGTTTCGCTTAGGATGGATTTTGTCAACTCCATTCTTGCAACAAACATATTTGTTAGAAATGATAGGAGTCCAAAGCTGATCAGTCTGTTGGACAAGATGCCACCATAATTTAGAAAGGAGCGCTAAATTAGCATTACACATCCCTCTAAGGCCTAAACCGCCCATATTTATAAGTTTAGTAATATCCTCCTATAGAACTTGATTTTCCTCTCATCATTTATAATTTCCCAAATAAATGTTCTAATCATTCCATCAATAGCACCACAAACCCCCAAAAGCAATCCTTGCTATTTGTATAATATATAACAGGGTAATTTATCTCAATAGTTACTAAATTATAACCAAAATTTTATTGTGGTCACTAAAAATCAAATTTATTCAATTGAATCATTAAACTTTGATTTTTATTCGACTGCAATTTATTGACCTATTTTTCTTATGATTTTTATTACATTATTAAATTATTTTGAATTTTTTTTTATAGGAGAGATTTAAATTTCTGTTTTTATGCATCATCAAAAAGAATTCTAAAACACATAATTGATTTAGAGTAGAAAAATCATAAGAAAATTTTGGCTAATAAACTATAATCAAATAAAAATAAAATTTAGTGATTAAATTGAATAAAATCATTTTGTAGTGATTCCTGCTGAATAAGGGTATATTTCACTGACTAGTGTTAACATAGTATTGTTGACAGTATCAACTCTGCTAATATAATTCTTCTAACAAGAGATAACTGGTCATTTCCCAACTCGCCAACTTTGTATTCAGTTTGTCAAAAATATAATCCTACGTATTATTCGTGACCCTTCCATGTTCTACCGGAGCTCCTAAATACACACATGGATCAGAAACCAGTGCAATGTTTGAGATTTGAAAGATTCATTGGGCCACCTCTTTAGACACAAAAAAGGATCGACTTTTCAAATATAAGATCTCTTATAGCCATTCTCAGCTCCTTCCACATTCCCAAATCAACAGCTGTATTAATAAGATGGATAACCACCTCAATGCACACCAAAGAGATAAGGGGAGATCGAGTCACCTCAGTGGATCCCTTAAGATGGCTTGAAACCCATTAATTTCTCTCCATTCCATAAAATAGACGTATTAGAAGTTTTGACACACTTCATAATACAAGTCAGCTAATCATTGTTCAAACTGACATCTTTTACAGCTAGGATAATTAACCCTCATGGTTATTGAATTATGAACAAATTTTATTATGATCACTAAAAATTAATTTTATTCAATTGAATCACTAAAATTTGACTTTTATTCTATTGTGGTTTTTTTTTTTTTTTTGTGCTTCCATGTACTACCGGAGCTCCTAAATACACACCTGGATCAGAATCCCTGCTCCCCTCGAATAATTCTTTGCCAATGAGAAAATCCAAAACCATAACAAACCAGCTCATCCACAGCATCCCACATCCGCTGGTAAAAGCAAGCGTGCATTCCGTTTGGCCTTAGTGCCTTATAGGGATCCATGGAAAAGAGGGCATGCTTAACTTCTTCCACATAAAAAAGTCGATTTACAGCTTCTGCTCCTAAACAATCCAGACCTTGAAAATCCAGATTTTGAAAAACGAATCTCATGTTCCGAGTTCTTTACACCGTAAAGCTTAGAATAAAATTCAACAACCATACTTTTGAGCTTATTTAAATCATAAATCCGAAGCCCATCATCTGACTTCAAACATGTAATTTTATTCTCGGTGCTCTCAATCACTACTGAAGTGTGAAAGTATTTTTTATTCTTCTCCCTAAATTTGATCTATTTATCTCGAGCTCTTTGGAACCATAAATTTTTCTTCTTAAAGTAGCACCATATTTTGTTCCTTTTGCGGTTTTGATTCCATTTTAATAGTTGATACTCCCTATTCTTAGCTAATAATTTTTACATCCAATGAAGCTGAGACCACAAAGTTCTGTTCTTTCTAAAAATATTCCCAAACCGACTCTTCTCAGGTTTTTGGACCTTTGATGCACCTTCTGATGGGGACAAGCCTCCTTGTTCCAGTGATTCCTTACAAATTCTTTGAGTCTGGAGTGAGTCAGCCGTACTGCCTGAAATCTAAACAAAACCTCCTTCTTTCAATCCTTCTTCTACAGCAAGCTCAGTAAAAGAGGAGTGTGATCGAGTTGGCTTTAGGGAACGTGGGTTACAATAGTTGACTCAAACTGACAATTCCAAGCCACATTCAATAACGCCTGATCAAGCCTCACATTTCTGGTTCCCCATTTCCATCCCTCTACTCAAAGTATACTGTGGGTGAAACCTAAATCAAGGAGTCTTTAGAAAAAAATCCATTAATTGAAAGCAAAGGACCTATTATGGAAATGTGAGTAGAACACCTTATCTCATCAATTATGCAAATCGCATTGAAATCACCTATAATCTTCTAAGATAGGGATAACCCAAGTTTATTAACATAAAGGTCCTGTTGTCAAACTCTAGTCAGGGCTTCCATGCTGTTAAGAGTTAAAATCTTACATTGAAAATGTACACAAAAGTAAAAAATATATAATAGTTTAGATTTAATTATTTAATTAATTAATTCTAACTTTTAAGAATGATAGACTCAAATTCATTTTAATATAATTATTTTCAAGTTTAACCTTCATTTAATTTTTATGTCTTCATTAATAAAAATTAAAGATTTCACTTTCACCTAATTTTTATCGTCCATTTTATAATGAATGAACTATGGCTCGTTAGTAATGGCCTGGATATCGGTATTCTCCAGCTGTCACAAAAGCCACATGCCTCTACTATAGTCATCCGCCTCAACTCTTAACCATCTGCCAAATTCAAACTTCATACAAACCTTGTCAGCATACTGATCTTGGGCTCGAGAATACCAACCAACATAGACTTAAGCACCCTGATAAAATCCTTCAACATCCTAGCAAACGCCTTTGAAGCATCTCCTTGATCATTCTAAACGAATAAATTATTCATATTAATCATAATGTTCAAATGATAACTGAGATTTACTTGCAATATATGTGTACATACAAATTTCATGTCTGCAAATTAAGACAATAAAATTAGTATAAATTATCAAATTTATAAAAAGTAGATTATAATTTCAAAAAATTTCTTAACAAAGAAATAAATCTCTGATTGCACTATCTTCGGACAAAAATGAGATTTAAGGATAGATGAACTTGATCTCGAATAAAGAATGAAATCTATATAGGTCTAGATAATTTAATTGGTTATAATCAATTTAATTTAAATATAATTAAATTAAAATAGACCAAATAATTTAGTTGATCAATAAATTAAATTAAATTAAATTAAATTAAATCTAATTAGATTTTAATAAATCAAAATATATTTTATTGATCTAAAATTTTCATATTTACAATATGATGATAATTATGAAAATGATGACTATTAATTATATCTAATATATGAGGATTGTTCTGTCATGATATGTTTGGACTTTTATGTGAATCACAACAATGTCGGAGTAGCGGAACAAATTTATAAGAAGAAGCATTATCATTATAAAGATTTATTTTCAATCATTTTTTCTGCATTCCTGCTTTATCAAAGAATATCGATGGATGATTTTATTAAATGTCATTAGTCTGAAGGAATGAATATAATAAGAGTATTGAACATTTTAAAATTTTAATGAATACTTATATACAAGAAGAATTTATGTGCGGAGCTAAACTCGAAAACGAGTTTCTTTCCAACCAAGGAAATATGATACAGAAGCGTATTGTAAACTAAGCACAGAATTAATTATATTACATTTTGATTTCCATTTATATTATAATTAGGTGAATACTCGAGTCTTACTACGGGTAGAAAGTACCAGCAGTTATAAAATGTCATATTTAGAAGATAATATAAAAATTACAATTGGCAATAATAGGAATAGTGAAAGAAATATATATATAAAGAGAGGAAGGAAAGCAATCCATGCACAGGGAATTGTGAGAAGGAAGGAACAACGTTCAGTTGTCAACATCGAAAGATAAGTTTTCATTGAAGGAGGGGAGAAGTAAAAAGTTCTTAGTAAATTTAAATAGGAAATAAGAATATGATAAAACATAAAATCATGTAAAATTTATTAGCATAAAATTAAGTTTAATAATTAAAAAAATACACTAAAAAAATGACATTCATCAATAAGAATAGTAATCCTATTTTCTCTTATTCAAATTCTTTGGTGCACTACTCATCCAAAAAATATAGTTTACTTTGGATGAAAAGTGAAATGCAAAAAAAAAATTATAAAGAAAAAAATTATCGAAGCAAAGCAACTTTCATGAAAATTCCAACAAACACTTAGTTCAATTGCGTCATCCAATTGCATCACTTTTGTAGGAGTGTCCTGCTAGATCGCATCACCATGATCCTTTTGCAAAATCTTAAAATAGCAAACATTAAATTAAGTTTTGAGTAACTCCCTAAAATATTTTAAAAGGTATATATCAATCCAAATTAATTTTTCAATTAATTAGCACATATACTATCATTTAAAGGCTATTTAAGCCTAAAAATAAAAAAATAAATTTTATATTTTAAATATATAAATTTACTAAAAATATAAAAATAGTTAAAAAATAAAAACAATGTCATTTTTTTTATCCTTAATAGCAATCTATAACTTTCTAATTAATTATATTTTGATCATCATCATCTCAAAAAAAAATTCTTATTTAACATTTTTAGGTTTAATTTTCATCTCATACTTGCATTCACTTTAGCCTCTTTTTTTTGAAATTTTTTGCAAAGAGAAAATTCATAATTTTTCTTTTTTAAAATAAAATTATTTGTAATTTTATATGTCCAATATGAAATATATATTATATATTTAATATCTATATACATACAATAAGTTATTTCAAAAATATTTTCATCATCACATTTTTTTAATCTTGATTTGATGTTTAGGATCAATAAATTACTTAAATATACTAGATTGACATGTATAATGTGTCTTTTTAAATATGTGCGAGTGTAATATGAAAATAATATATAACTTTATTATTAAAGAAATAAAATAATAAATATCTAATAATATTACTTTGACAATTAATTGATATAAAGTTAAAATTTTAAGAAAATTAATTATATGATGATTCAACTATTTTAGAAATAAATTACTAAATCTCAAATTGAAAAACATAAGAGATTAAATCCTAATATGAGAGAAAAAAATTTCAAAAAAATAAAATATACATTAGTAATATTGACAATAATTTTTCTATCTATTTGAAAAATATTTTTATTTTTAATTTTTTCATATTTTATTAAATAAATTTATTAATTTAAAATAAAAAATATTTCTTATTTAAATGAATTGTAAATCCTAGTATAGTGTTAAGTTAATCAAAAACATTAATTTGGACTAATACGTATTTTCTAAAAAAGAGTTGGGGACAATTGAACTTTTATCTGCCAAAAATTATATCAAAATTAGTCTGAAATATTTATAATAATTTAGTGACTATCATTATTAAAAAATTAACTATATGTCCATTATAGAATTCAAGTTATAAATTGATGACCATTATTAAAAATTATCCTAGCTTGATATCATTGCTATATAATCTACATGGTCATAGAATTAGACCGAATCAATTAGTTGGATCAATGAAATTTAATATTGATTAGTATTTGATTCAGTGTTAAAATTGATCAATAAAAAACTTAGTCAAAACCAAAAAAAAAAAATGTCAAAATCAAAATTGAATCAAATTGATTTAACTTATAACTACTTTATTTTGTGAAAAATTTAAAAAATTTCTAAAAATACAATTTTTACTTGAGTACATTTGTAAGAATATTAGTTAGAATTCAGTAAATAAATATCTGAAGAGGGATTTCTTAAATGTATAATATATATAGAGGAAGCTATGAAGTAGTATCGTTGGCCTGATAGGAAAAGGATAAGTCACCCTATTTGAAGCGAGTGACATAAATGATGGACAAGCCTAAGAGCCCAACATGGCGTGGCATGCAGTATGGGCTATATCACGGCAATATCGGCCTTAATACAACCAAGCGGGACTTATATCGCACAGGTTGGACGTAGCCCAAGTTGACCAGAGTAGTACCTATTTTAATATAGCTTCAGATTGGGATGATCTTCACGTTGGAATGCTTGTAAGATTGTGAAAATTATTTAATTTGATTACATAGTCCGTCACAAAAATTGTAAATTTAATTTTGTACAATAATAAGTATTCCTTTTGGAGGGAATATTTATGGCCTACTATATTCACAATATTTTCATAAGTATGAAAATTTTCTATGAAATTTCAATCTAAATTCATGTTGTTTCATTTCTTATAATTTATTATTCAAACAAAATCATTTTGAACTTAAATTTGTTCTCATATTTTATCTATAGATTAATGTAGAGCAAGATGAATTTTCTAATGAGAAGTTTTAATCAAGTTTGTTGACTATTATGCAAATCAAACTTTTATTAATTGTCACAAATCTATATTTTTTTTATATTTTTTATTGTGGTTTGTAGATTTTTTTTGGAAAATAGGTAAATATATTTTAAAATTATTTATGCAAATTTTATAGATGTATGTTATAATATAATTAAAACTTTCGTAGAAAAA
Organism: Omphalea diandra; assembly: GCA_949677035.1. Taxonomy (NCBI): domain Eukaryota; kingdom Viridiplantae; phylum Streptophyta; class Magnoliopsida; order Malpighiales; family Euphorbiaceae; genus Omphalea; species Omphalea diandra. Next base: position 1,176 of record CATIWR010088600.1, on the reverse strand, counting down.
TTTTTTTTGACTTGATTGGCAGGTTAGAACTATTTTATACAAAGCTAAGAGAAAAATTATAGCTCATATTATCTTTGAATTTCACTTTGCCTCTACTAAATTTACAATGTTTATTTGCAAATAGAAGTTTATGGATAATAATTTATTAAGAATATAAAATAAATATATATATATATACGATTTATCTAAATTTTTATGAATTAATAAAATGAGAAAAGTGCAGATAAAGGTAAAATTTTTAAATAGTTTAAAATATCTTTACTTTGAAAATTAACTCAAGTAAAATCTAACACCATCCTAATTAATGGTATATTGGATAATTCTAACTATAGAAACAAATTCATAAACTGAATCAAATAAAATAGAAACAATTGAGAAAGAAAATTGTATATTTTATTTTCATTCATCAATAGATTTTCTCTCATATATGGTCCTTCATTATCAACAATAAATATATAATGAATCATATGGATCTATTAAGTATGTAAAAAATAAAAGGTTAGCTTCAATTTATTTATGCAGTCGTATTTCTAGATGGTCTGTACCTAGATTTTTTTTTATTTAAAATATCGCTCTCTGATTTATGAGATCAAATTACTTTGTTCTCACATTAATTTTTTTATTTTATTTTTTAAATAATTTGATTAATTTATCTATTATCCACACAAAAAATTCGAATAAACTAAAACATGCTTAGTTTGGAAATCAATTTATTTATTAATTATGTATAATTATGCAAATAAGATATGATTATTAAAATCAAATTTACTTATTATATATAATTATATTTAAAGTAAAATCCTACACTATTCAAAATTTGCCTATTTTATTTTTCATTAAAAGCAAAATCATAATAGAAAAAAGTCGTGAATATATCTAAGTGAAAAAATTATTTTCATACTAAATAATCCATATATTACTTTTTTTGTTTATCTAAGATTACAATTTAAAACAGCCATTCAACTTAGATCAATATAAATTAAAAAAAAAAATCTTAAATGTCACGCATAACAAGCTGAAAAAACTCTATTAAAATTGAAAGAATTTATTTATTGATGAGATATTAAATATTGCTTAATATAAAGTGTATGTCTAAAATATGACCTTAGAGCTAAAGGCTAAATTTTAAGAATTTGAATTATTTATTTAATGTCATTGTCTTTTACATGATCATTG
>CATIWR010088563.1:0-17329 GCA_949677035.1 Omphalea diandra | reverse complement strand
ATTTTCTCTCCTGTAATTTTTTTTTTTGTTACAGGAACTCAATCGACACGCCGATCTCCGTTTGACAAACCATCACTCCGACGACACACAAACAACCCCTTTACAACAGTCAACACCAAATCGAAGCCAATCACAGCAACAACCTTCTCATCGGAAAAACCCAATGCACCGAAACCATCTCTCAGAATGCAATCATGAAATAAATCAAAGAAAGAAAAAAAAATTGATTAACGTAGTCTCGATTCACAACCCTACCCAATCTAATCATCAATCCACAAACTGCTTAATCACCACAACACATCAAGAACTCATCGACAAGATCCGTTCTTGAATATCATCAACACGAAACAGAACCACAAAAAAGGAAAACGCACGGTCTTCGTGAGTCGATTTACGAGCAAACAACAAACAAAGCGGAGAGACAGTACCGACGCTCACCAGCCGGCATCCGAAGCCGAGGATGAGAGAGGGCCTAAAAATACTTTCTGTCTGTCTCAATGTTGCAGAGAGAAGGGGAAGAAGAAAGAAAAAAAAAATTGTGAAAGAAGAAAAAAAAAAGGGTTAGTCTGCTTACAGCGGGTTTCGAAACCGAGACCCCTAATTAACTCAAGCCGTTTATCAACCATCCACGCTACGCGATTCAGGTTGTTATAGGTGGGGAAAACATGTATATATGGAAGGAAGAAAAGAGAGAACAAGCGAAGAAGGAAAAATAATTGGCATAAAAGGGAGACGGAGTATCGAGCCCGTGACCTCCAAATAGACTCCACACACCAGATCCATCCGAGCTAAGCCAGAAGCTTGCTACGGTGGGTAGAAGAAAATACTCATACCATAAATCGATAACACAACATCAATTTCCATAATTTTTTTTTCTTCAACTATAGAAAACACTTAGGGTTCTAAAATTATGTACTACAACCATTGCTCTGATACCACATGTAAATATTTTAATTGCAAGATCTTGTACATAATTATAGAACACCTAATCATTTAACTGAACGGAAACAAATTGCGTACCTGTGTCCGCGTTGAATCCCAAATTACTTTGAGCCATAATCCCGAACGCTGAAATAAAACACTTGGAAAAATTTGTCAGAACTATTGAAAACGGAAAGCTAGATCTTCCTCTCATTGACCTTCTCGAAGACGACTACAATGGGTATAACAACTAGGGTTTTCTGTATGAAGGCAGGAGAGGGGACCTAGCCTATTTATAATAATTTTAACAGGCCCACCCATCACAGGTTCATGTTAAAATAGGCCTACACTGACCGTCTTCCATATCGGCCCACAAAAGATGTCACAAGCCCATAACGACATTGATCACATTTTAATTGGGCTTACCCACAATCAATAAATTATATCATTCAGTCAGTTTTAATAAATAATTAAAACCAATCCATAATTAATATTAGCCCACATAAAAAATATTTCCAACACAAATCACAAGAATTGTATAAATTAGTCGTCAGTGCAGATCGTCTGCAGCAAGGTTAAGAGCAGAAAGAAATTGAGAATCGAAATATTAATAGGGAAACGACTGGGACGCCCACGAATTTTTCATATTTCAACCCAAATTAGATTCGGGTCGGAGCATAATAGAATTTTTTTTTAAAGCATAGATGATAGAAAAACTTGATCCCCTTGTTATATATATTATAGGGAGAAGGAAAAAAAACATATTATTTTGCACTTAAAAAAAAAACAGTATTAACTCAAATTAGATTCAAGTTGAAGCAGTAATAGAGAAACTCGATCTGACCTGATTATATATTTTGGATAAATTAAAAAAATTACTGTTATGTGCTTTCAAAAAAATAAAATAAAATCAACCTAACTTAGATTTAGTAGTAGTAATAGAAAAACTGAATCTTGCCTAATTATATGCAGTATAGGAAAAATTTTGAAAAAAAATATACTTTTGTTGATCCCAAGGCTTCAATGTCGTGATTTTATTTGTTTTAGATATGATAAATATTGAGAAATTCTAACATTTGATTTAAGAATGTATATCTTAATATATCCAAGAAAAATAGAAAAAATGTTTATAGAAGATGATCCTAAGGGTAAACTTAGCAATTAAAAAATAATAAGAAATGAAGAAGATACTTTATTCAAGTAATAAGGTAAAGACGATAACTCTATTTAGAAAACGAAATGGTCTATTCAAGTCAAGTGAACAATTTTATTCAAGTTTTGCACCATCCTGTTCAATAAAAAATTAATAAAAATTAAATAGAATGGTTGAATGGCTCCGAAGTTAAGTGAACAACCTAGGTGAGCATCCTTGTGCACTTTAAATAGCCCTATGCAATAGATGAACAACTCTATACAAGAAAAAGTAAAAACTGATTTGTAGATAGTTCTAAAAGACTTAGAAGATCTATAATATATAGTTGGTAGGTTGGAGATGTTTAATTTTTAGAGAATTAAATAATGCACAATTTCAAGATGTGCAAAGAAAGTTATGGGCATTTAAGTGAAGAAAAGTCATGTTAAATTTAAAATTATCAAATAAGTCAATTTCAAAATTATCTATAGATCTATTCATAAGGATTTAGATAGTGATTATATAAGGACAAAAATATCTTTTAGTCTAGTTTTCAATAAATAAATGATTTTTAATTTGGAGCTCTATAAAAAAAATTATGGCTATTTGAGTTAGGGGTGTGCACTGTTTGGTCCAATTTGAGGATTTGAAAATATTCGTAATCGAACTAAAATTTCAAAAATTTTAAAAATGAAGAAACGGTACCATCTCGAATTTTCAATCTGATTTAATTCGGTACCTTATAAATTCAAGACTGTTTAATTCGATTCTTTAATTTTTTCAAGATGGTTCAATTCAGTTTGATACCGATTCTGGTATTTGGTTATTTCAATATACTAAATATTAAACGTTACATTTTTTTTATCTTCATGAATCAAAATAAAATAAATTTTATATTTTTCACTTTTAATCATTTATGGACTAAAATAAATAAGTGATAATTTAATAAATTATGACTAACTTACACGTTAAATGCCAAATTGAATTTTTTTAATATGCACTACTAATTTATAATCTATAATAAATAAATAATCTAATTATTAGTGATATATACTAATTGAGTGAGTTAACTAGTAAAACTAATATATATATATATATATATATATATATATATATATATATATATATATAACTACGTTTTGGTTCAATTTTTCGGCATGAGACGATTACAAAACGGTTTGGTTCGGTTATTGGTTTGGATAATATAAAATCTCTGGTAGCATCATGTTTAAAAAAATTGGTTTGATACTGTTCGGATATTTTGCTATTCACATCGGAGATTTTCGATTTTCGTTTGATTCAATTTGGTTATTTAGTCTAATTCAAAAATTTTCAAGTCCGATGCACACCTCTAGTTTAAGTAAGAAGTATTTGTGTAGGGGACATCATGAATAGTCTTGTTCCACATTTAACGATCCTTAGGAATTGGCCCATTTCCACTTGAATTAACCGATTTACCATGAATAAAATTTAAAATTTTCATCGAAAATTAAAGAATAGACTATCAAAAAGTGAAATGACTTAGTGGAACAATTCGTTTAGCTCTATAACAACTAGTTTTATCTAAAAACAACTAGTAATATCTAGTTTTGCATTTTGAATATTTTTAACCATTCAAATGGACTTGGAGTTATACAATAGTATCTAATATGACCTTTGAAAGACTTCCTAATATATTAGGACTGCAAAAACAAGTTTCATCAAACATTTAAGGCTTTAAGTCTTCCTTTCTTTTTTTTCTTTATGTATTAGGTTTCATTCTTGTAAAGGGTTAGTGTGTGATTATGAGTGATCTTTATTGAGCACTATTTGTATATCTTATGTGAGGATCATTATTGGTTAGATTGGGTTTTAGATTAAAAAATCTTCTTTGTAAAATATTTAACTTGTACCTTAAATAAGTTGGAAAAGGCTTGAATTAGTGTCCAACAAATATCTTGTTTAGGTTAGTACTAAGCCTAAAATACACCGGTTAGGTTTCTCTCTTGAGCTTAGTTAAAAAGAGTGTAAAAGTTCATCCTTAGCTATCAAAAGAATAGGTTGTATCTTAGCCTTTAAATGATAGTGAAAAGCCTCTAGTGGAGATAGTAAAGGAAAGAACATATGGAGGATTTTTTCTAAATCTCTATAAATTATGGTATTATTCTCATCATCTCCTTGTCCCTTCTTTCTATATGATTGAGCATCCAAGTTCAAATTTCATATTATTTATCATAGCTCTACTCACCCTTTGCGTGTAAGGCTCTATATGGGATCAACAATTAGTATCAAATCCAAGTTGTTGTCAAGATATAATTGTAAAGATTAAGGATCATGACATTCCAAAAAAAAGCTCAATCAATATTCAAACCTCCCTTATTTAATGGTACTGATCATCCATATTGAAAGAATCATATGAAGATCTTTCTTAATAATGAAGTTGATTTTCATGACATTATTGAAGAAGGAAGAAAAGTTTAAAAAAAAAAAAAAAGATGAAGTCATAATGTTTAAACCAAAGAATAAGTGGACACTAAAAAAAAAAGGCCAATCTTAATAATAAAAGAGTCATGCATTCTCTATTTTATGCTATTTGATGCAAAATTACAAATGTGCATATCCGCTATAGTAATTTGGTTACCCTCCAAACCTAACAGGAAGGCATTAACAAAGTGAAGAAGAAGAAGAAGATACAAATTCATACTTATAAGGCCTACATGTGCAAGCCTCATAAGATCATCATCAATGTGTACAATCGCTTCATCAAGGGGCTTTTGAAGATATTAGGTAAGACATACTATAACAAGGATGTGATGGTTAAGATCCTTAAAATACTTCTAAAGAAAAAATGGATGCAAAGAAAAATTCCATTAAGGAAGCTCATAAAATGGAAGATATATCTCTTGATAGCCTTATACAAAAGCTACTAGTTCATGAAATCACAGTGGAGCAGCCTAATAGTGATAAAGGCTCAAGGAGAAAGAATGTTACATTTAAGAAAAAATAAGTAAAATAAGAATCCTTTTCTTCTTTTTTTTTTTCCTCATCATCCTCATCTAGTGAACATGAAAGCTCTTTGAGTGAAAAAGATGAGGTGGACCTTATCATGGAACAAATCCAAAAGTTCCTCATTGATGGAAAGAGGGGAAAATTTTTAAAAAGGTAAATATTCATAACTACTATGCTATGGGTGCAATAAACCTAAACATCTAAAAATGGATTGCCCCTATGAGATGAAGATAAAGAAGTCATCATCTAAGAAATCATTAAGAGTTAAAACTTGGGATGAGTCAAACTCATTGGAAGAAGAAGAGAGCTCAAAGGATGAGATGATGAACTTATGCTTCATGGCTATTGATCAAATGCAAGAAGATGAGAGTGACAAAAAGAACAATAATGAGATAAATCTATTTGAGACTTTCTCACATGATCAATTATATGTGAGCTTATTGCTTGTGTAACTAAAGATCAATTGAAGATTTCCAAAAACTACAAATCTTTGAAAATCCAGCCTACTAAGCTTAAAGAAAAATTTTTGAATTAGAAAATACTTCTTCTATACTTGATAAAGAAAATCTTGATTTGAAAATTCATTAAAATAATTTTAGATTTTTCAAAAAGAGCTTTAAAATTTTAAAAGAAAAACTTGAATTTAAAAGAAATATTTCTATGTTTTCAAATGGAAAGGAAAAATTGAATAAAAATATGGAAGTCTCTAAAGATCATGCAATATGCTTCAATCATGCATTTACCGCTACTTCTACTCCTTCATTCATAAATCATGTGAAAGCTAAGCATAATGGAATAAGTAGCTCTCATAGTGCTAAAATACATAATGCCTCATATATGACCAATGCATGTGCACAAACATAAAATCCAATAGCTAATCCAAATACATAAGTATAAACTCTGCTTCCAAAGAAAAAGGCCAATCATGCCTTTATATATAGACTTCAAAAGTCAAGGCAATAATGTACTTCTTACACATTTTGGTCATTATGATAGATAAAATGATCATTCATTCATATATACACCAAGAGGATTTAATGGACATTGCTATTATTTTGGTCTATATGGTTATAAGCATGCTCTTGCTATACTAGAATAGATCATTTGAATATATGATGTTGTGTAGTAACTCCCCAGGACCTAAAAAAATATTGATACGTAAAATCACTTGATTGTAGATGGTAATTCTTTTACACAATGCTTAATTTGGCAAAATATTCACATAATCGTGAATAAAGAATGAGAAAATGAAAGATATGCTTATAAGTAATATTGATAAATTATCCCCATCCTTCTAATTTTAAATTGGTTATTTATACACTAATTTAGAGGGAGATGTATGTTTTTTTTTTTCTTGTTTATGTTCAATGTTGCTTAAGGTCTTAAAATTTTGCATATTTTGTTTTCTTGAGAGAGAGAATAAATTATATTTTTAAGGGAGAGATTAAGTTATCTTAAGAATAGGAAATGAGTCAAAGCTATCATATATATAAGTCAATTTTAAAATTCTTTATAGATTTATAAGGAATTATATGCTGAATTATGTATACATAGAAATATATTTTAGTTTAGTTTCAAACAAAATAAATATTTATAATTTGGAACTCTGTAGAGAAAGTTATAACTACTTAAGTAAGAAGTGTTTGTGCAGAAATGCTATGGATGAGCTTGTTCTATATTGAATAGTCCTCAAGAATTGAAACTCATTCACTATGAAAAAAATTTGAAGATCTTTATCCAAAATTGAGGAGTGAACTAGCACAACATGAAACTACCTACTCAATCCTATAATGACTAGTCTCATCTAAAAATGGCTAGTAGTAACTAGTTTTGTATTTTAGACATTTTCAATCATTAAAATGGACTTGAGGCTATATAAGGGCATTTAATATGACCTTTAAAAGGTTTTCTAACACATTACAAGTGCAAAAACAAGTTTCATCAAGTATTTAACTCCCTCTTCTTTCTTCATGTATTAGGTTTTATTATTGTAAAGAGTTAAGGAGTGTGATTATGAGTGATTTGCTTTGATAATTATTTATATATCTTGGATGAGGATCATCATTAGTTAATTTAGGTTTTAGATTAAGAAATCTTCTTTATGAAAAATTTAGCTTATACCCTGAATAAGTTGAAAAAGGTTTAAGGTAGTGCCTTAAAACTATCTCATTTAGTTAGTGTTGAGCCCATAAAAACACTGATTAGATTTCTCTCTTAAGCTTGATTACAAGAGTATAAAAGTTCATCATTAACCACTAAAAGAATAGGATGTATCTTAACCTCTAAAAGATAAGGAAAATACTCTCTTTGAGATCTTAGAGGAGAGGATGTAGGGAGGATTGTACTTGAACCCAAATACATTATGGTGTCATTCTCACTATCTCTTTCTCCTTTTTTTCTATGTGATTGAATATCAAAGTTCAAATTTCATAATATTTGTCACAAATTTATTCACCCTTCCTCTAAGTTTTATAGAGGACTAATAACCTTATGATTTTATACTTTAGTAAATTAGAATTATATTTTCCAACATTTCAATACTTTTTGAATATCATTGTTTGACACTAAAAGCATTAACATTGTCAAATATGTTGAGATGATAAACTTGGAGCTTTTTGGAAAAATACTGAATTTGTTAATATGAAATGGATTAGGTTGATGTTTGTTCTGTTTTCTAAGGCAACTTTCATAGCAATGCCCATGTTCCTGCTGAACAAGGTTGGTTGCCACCCATTATTATCAATTAATAGTGGGAACATGGTTGGCTACCTAAGATTACTTGGATATTCTCTTTTGGTTCTTTGTGTTACTAATAATGGTTTCAAGCTTACATAAGGCATAATGCATATAATCTTTCTTAATCTATATGTGTCATTATTCTCTAAAGGGTTAGGACCCATCACTTGGCTCTATATAGGTTTTGTCATTCTGATTATGAGCTACAAGTGTTAATTTTGAAGTTACAATGAATAGGTCCATTTCTTGTTTGTTTTTAATGACATCCGCCAACATGTGCAACACATTCACTGATGATAGAGTTTTTCTTTTATAAACTATAATTATTATTATTGGAATTTTGTTTAGTTACAAATGCATTAGAGAAATCTGAGGTCATAACATCAATAGACCAATAAAATCTTTGACAATTTATAAGACTCTAACAATTTAATAGATCATTTTTTTTCTTTTGTTTAAACAAGCATTTGCTTTAATAATTTATAAAACTTATGTAAAACTTACAAAACATATACAAAGACAAATTCAAATATGTTGACCCAAGTTGGTCTAACTTGGTCAAATATCATTTTTTATCCTATCAAATCTTTATGCCTTTATCTTTCTTCTTCCTTTCTTTCTTAGTTTTAATTGCATACACTCCTTAAAATTTTAAATTTGCCACCAATTCAACCTCATTTTTTGGTAATGTGTTTATGTGTGTATGTGTGTACATGCCTAATCACAGTGGCTAAATGATTTTCAAATAGTCTATAATGTCAGCTTTTATTAGGTGTTGTTGTTAACATGACATTTTCCAAACTTCCCACTATTTTGATATAGTTGGCTATTACTGCTGTCACACCTTTATTAGCAATATTGGGTATGTTGGCCATGCTAGAGTCATCATCTTAGACAATCATGCTAGGACAATTGAGCGATATAGCTCAATTATTCCATAGATGTTCAACTACTATAGATGAGGTTGATGAAACACTTCTCCATATGAGAACAACTTATGCTATTCCAATAAATGTGATAGGAAATGTTGTCAATATTCCTAGATACATCTGAGAAGATAGCTTTATTAATTGGATATAGTTGTTTTATCTTACCACTATCACTCTGTATCTTTTTTTAACAACTGTGAGTCTACATGTATTGCAAGAAGCAGTAACAATTAATGCAATCATTTTTGAAACTTGGAGCTTCTTATAAAATACTAAATCTATTAACTTGAAATGGATTAGGTTGATTTATGTTATGTGTTCTGAGGTAACTTTCACATCAATGCCCATGTTTCTACTGGACAAGGTTGGTTGTTGCTTATTGTTGTTAATTAATAATGGGATCATGGTTGGCTTCCTAAGATTACTTGGATCTTCTCTTTTAGTTATATATGTTACTGATAATGGTTTTAAGCTTGCATGAGGCATAATGCATACAATCTTTCTTAGTTTATATCTGTGGTTAGAGAGTTAGGACCAATTACTTGGCTTTATAATCCATAGGTTTTCTTATCCTGAATGCGAGCTACAGATGTTAGTTTTGAAGTTGCAGTGGATAGGTACATTTATTATTTGTTTTTAATGACATCTGCCAAAATGTACAACACACTCACTAATGGTGGAGTTTTTTTTTTTTTTAATAAACTACAATTACTATTATTGGAATTTTATTTAGTTACAAATGCATTGGAGAAATTCGAGGTCATAATCTCAACTAGACAAATCAAAATCTTTGAAGCCTAAGTTATGTTTTGTTTTTTTTTTTTTTTGAGTTTTTTTTACATAAAATATTTCGTTTAGAACAAAGTTACAAAAAAATGATGATTGAAGATGAAACAACAATGATAAATAAGGCTCTTGATCTTTATTGATGACTTTTAAGTGTTTATATGCAATTTATAATAGAAGTAGTTACAACAAACATATCCAAGGTAATCTTTAACTAGTAACAAACCTAGGATAATAGGACATATACAACAAACTAAAGAGTTAGCCATCCTCCATTAAATTGAACAGGTTTTGCAAAAACTACCAACTTATCTCTTATGATTTGAAACTGTTGCTTGGATAAAGATTTTGTCTAGACATTTGTAATTTGATCGATGGAAGAGATAACAAACCTAGAGTTCATTCTTGGAAACTTTGTCTCTTACAAAATAAAAAATCAATTTTTAGATGCTTGGACCAAGAATGAAACATAGGAGCATTAGTAAGATATATAACAAATAAATTATCTCACTACACTATCAATTTAGACTTGAGGGAATGCCAAACTTCCCCAAAAAGATTGAACCCACTATAACCCATAAATAGCACTAGCAATAGCTCGGTATTCGACCTCAATTAAGGATCGAGCCACAGTTTTTTGCTTTCAAAAAGCTTAAGAAACTAGATTATGACTAACAAAAATACATAAACTAGTTGTGGGCTTTTAGTCAGTAACATCCCTCCCAATTCACATCACTATACATTGAGACATTAAAAGAAAGGGATGGTCGAAGAAAAATACCATGGTCAATAAAAGTTTTAAGATCACGAAGTATACGCTTGACTACCACCTAGTGAGCTTTTTTTAGATTATGCATGAATTGAGAAAAACAATTGATAGAGCAATAAATATTTGGTCGTGTAATGGACAAAGACTGAAGACCTCTAACTATATTTTGAAATAAATAAGGATGATAAAAAGAGTTATCATTACTAGAAGATAAGGATTCCTTTGGATAGAAGGAGAAGAAACTCCTTTAGCTTCTAACATCTTGGCCTTGTGTAACAATTCATGAACATATTTCATATGAGTGAGAAGTAAGTCATTTTTGCACCATGTAGCTTCTACACAAATGAAGTAGTCCAATTTTCCTAAATCTTTTAAAGGAAATTTCAACTATAAAGAATGTATAACTGAAATGATAAAAACACTAGTAACTAAAATATCATTAACATAAATAATAAAAAGAACTATACACCTAAAATCCTTATAAATGTATAGGGAGCTATATGTCTTTGAATAAACAAAGCCAAGAATGATTAAGAGTGGTAGTTAAGCATTTATACCATTGCCTTAGCATTTGCTTGAGCCCATAAATAGATTTTTCTCAATTTGCAAACATAGTTTGGAAAAGATGGATCCTTAAAGCCTTGTGGTTAAAAAATCATCTTCATCAAGAGTGCCATGTAAAAAAACATTTGATATATCAAATTGCTTAACATTCTAACCAGAAGAAATAGTTGGAGAAAGAATTAATCTTACTAAAGTTGATTTCATAGCAAGGCATTGATTAAAACTTTTAGCAACTAATTGAGCCTTCTAATAATCAATCTTTCCATCTTTGTCATATATTATTTGATGTACCCACTTACTACCAATAAGATTCTAAGATGGAAAAGGTGGTTCTAGAACCTAAGTATCATTGAACAACTTAACATTATACTCATCCAACATTTCTTTTCATTATTCAAGAGATTTATTTGCTTGCATAAAATAAGTAGGCTTTGTAGTTAGAGGAGCAAAAAAGAAAGAGTCATGGTTTTAAACTACCAGTTTTGGTTTAAGTGACCATAGGATGATAAGATGTGGTGTGAGCAATTGGATATTTAGAGAGATCAACAATTAGAGGTAGACCAAGAGAAGTTGTATTTTGGTAGGAAGAAGATGTATCAAGTGATTGGGCAAGGAATGGAGTTGTTATCATATAAGATGGGCTTGTAGTTGTCAGATTTGTAGAAGGGATTGAGATGGAAAGTGTTTTAGTTGAGGTGAAATTGGGTACTATAGTGGTTTGTTGGACAATATTTGGTGGAAATAAAATTATGGCTGGAATTGAAAGAAGTGCATTGTAACAATGTCACCTTACTTTTGAAAAGGAAAAATAACATGATGTGAGATGATAAATTTTTTAGTAGTAAGATCAAGACATCTAAATCCTTTGTGAATTTTGCTATAACCTAAAAAAACATATTGCTTGGATTGAGGTGATAATTCATTAATTTAATAAGGACAAAGCCATGGATAACAAAGACACCTAAAGACATGAAGATCACTGTAGTTAGGAATTTCATAACACATCAAAAGAATTATCATTATTCAATACAATCACTAATAAATGATTGATTAAATAAAAATTGTGTCAAAGGCGAGAGTCCAATATTCCTTAGGCAATGAAAAACGTTGTAATAAAGATAAACTAGTCTCAATAATATGCTTGTGTTTACATTTCACACATCCATTTTATTATGGAGTTTTAGGGCAAGATGAACATTAAGAAAAACCATTATGAGGGAGATAATTACTTAGTGCTTGAAATTCAACTCCTCCCAATCTGTTTGAAAGGTTTTAATGGATCGTTGAAAATACTTCTCAACAATATGATGAAATTTAATAAACACATTCATTAACTCATATTTGTAGTTAACAAAATATATCCAAGTGTATTTGATGTAGTGATCATAGAAGAGAACAAAATACCAAGAACCATCATAAGATAAAATGAGTGAAGGACCTTACAAATTGGAACAATGAGATCTAAAGGACCATTAGCTTGAAAATGAGACGATGAAAGGGTAACTTATGACTTTTATTTATAAAACAAGCATGACATAAACTAAACTCTTCATTGTCAATAAAAGAAAGATTATAATTATTCAAAACATTAACAGTTCAATAATTAGCATGACCCAAACAGGAGTGCCATGTATTTAATGTGTAAGAAAAAACATAAGGAGAGGAACTTGGTTGATGAACTGGTTTAGGAAGCGTAGAATGTTGTCCACTACCATTTTGGTTGATATGCAGTAAATCCTTTATGAAGATATCCTTAATGATAAAATAAGAGGGAAAGAATTTAATAGAAACATTTTTAGCTTTAATAAAAGAAGAAATAAAAACTAAATTATTGCAAGAATTAGGAACATGTAAGATATCTTGTAAGAGAAAAGAATGACCATTGGAATGAGAGTGAGAACTAATATGCCAATGTTGACTTCATCAAGACCTTGATATTCTATATGAGAAGTTAAATTTCCAAACTTAGGAGTAAGGTAATGGGTTACACTAGTGTTTATGATCCATTATTGTGGTCGATTTTATATTTAGAGGCAATGTGAGCAGTTGTTTTGGTCATTAGGTGAGATGATTGTGGAGAAGGGAATTGTCAAGCAAAGTGACTAAAACCATGGTAGTTATAACATGTGGTAGATGAAGACTCTATATAAGGATCACGAATAAAAGCAATAATAAATTCATCATAATGAAAATTTGAGACAATAAAATATGGTTATTGACCATTAGATTGGGAGAAAGAAAACTTCTTCCCTTTCCACGACTATAGTCATCAAGACCCCGTATGGAATTTGGAGTAAATGGTTGATTAATAAAAGTTGAGCTTTGATTACTTCTAAGATGTGTCATGGTTGGAACAATAGAAACATCTTTGGATGTAGAATAAGCAGCCATATTATCTTATTCACTTAATAAAAGTCCACAGAGATCATCATAAGGAAATTGATCCAACCTTTATTCTAAAGAATACATAAAAGGACGATATGGCTTTTTAAGACCATTAATAATGACCTATATAAGATCATCTTCTTAAATAGGACTATTGAGAGCAATTAGTTGATTATACATTCCTTTAACTCTTGAATAATATTCTTACAATTCTCCATTTATAATTGATAAAACTTAGGCTTTATAGTTCTAACCTATGCTTTAGAACCAGAAGCATAGGTTGTTGTTAATTTTTGCCATGCATGTTAAGCACTTATAACTCTATTGACTTATGGAACAAAGCTTTCGATCATGGATCCAATGATCCAACTAATAACAAGTTGGTCTTTACAAAACTAGACATCATAAGCTAGATTTGGTTGATCATTAACAACCCAAAATGGAGGAGTAGCAGAACCATGAATTTGATGAGTTAGGTCATAACTACGAGCAATATTAGAAAGAGTTGAAATGGTAGTAGTGATGCTTGTGGTGGCGGCATAAGTAAAAGTGGTGATAATAATGACATATTCTTGAGTTTTCATGAGAAAGAAAAAAAAAAGAACCTTTGAGGTGTTAAACCACAAAAAGCTCTAATACCGTGAAATGATAATGATAAACAAGGCTTTAGATCTTTATTGATGACTTTCAAGTGCTTATATATAGCTTATGATAGAAGTAGTGACAACAAACATATCCGAAGTAATCTACAACTAGTAACCAACTGAGGATAAATAGGACTGATGCAACAAACTAAATAGTTAGCCTTATCAGAAGAATACAAGTTGTTTGAGGGAGAAGCTGTGATAAAATTTTCATTATCATGGAAATCTTATCACATAAAGTCCTTCATGACAAGAATTTTGAGTATTCATTAAATTCTATTAAGTGATTATATATGTGACAATGGAAAAAATGCTTGTAAAAAATTTTAAAATTTAGGAACAAGATAAAAGAAATTGTCACTAATTATACTATTTAAATTTATACTTGATAAATATTATGAGAATTTAATTATTATTTTGATAAATACTCATATCTTTACTCTTGTAATTGAGGATTTTGGTTTCCACAAGGAAGCTCAATTTATGACCTTTGCCTATTTAAAGATGATTTGGTGGAGGATTGATTTTTTACGCACTGGTCTAGAGATGGGATATAATTTTGTTTTTATGGTAATGATTTTGCATTAAACATGATTTAATTTTCTTAGCTCTTTTATGTATTGTCTTAAGAATTGATAATTGTTGCATTTTGATCTAAAATAATTGTTTTTAGTTGCTTTTATGTTAATAGCTAGAATTAGAGGTAATCTTAAGTTGATTGGTGAAAGTTCAATGCCAATCAATGTCTCGTTAGTTCTCATTTTTCTATGCAAATGATATTCTTATTTCTTTTGAAGCAAATGTTGATGAATGCAGATTTCTAAAGTTGATTTTATTAGGCTATGAGAAGGCTTATGGACAAGTTGTGAATTTTGAAAAATTGGTGCTATCCTTCAGTCTTAATACCTTTATTGAGTGCGTTAACATAATTAGAAATTTCAGCGGTGGATGGGCATAAGTTATATTTGGGGCTTCCTACTTTCTCTATGCGTAATAAAAGAATTCAACTTGGATACTTACGAGATAGAGTTGTAAAGTGCTTAAATGGTTGGAATGGGAAATTCTTTTCTATTAGGGGTAGGAAATGTCTAATTAAGTCAGTTATTCAGTCAATCTCGACTTACGCAAAACTTGTTTTAGAATTCCTAACTCGATTATCTCTGACATT
The DNA here is from genome assembly GCA_949677035.1 of Omphalea diandra. Taxonomy (NCBI): domain Eukaryota; kingdom Viridiplantae; phylum Streptophyta; class Magnoliopsida; order Malpighiales; family Euphorbiaceae; genus Omphalea; species Omphalea diandra. The sequence continues at coordinate 2,307 of CATIWR010088563.1, read as the reverse complement.
AAAAGTAGTTGTGCCAATTTCTGGTGGGGAATCAATAATGGAAGCAACCGTTTGCACTGTAAATCATGGGATTCGCTTTGTAGACCAAAATGAATGGGTGGTATATGCTTTAGGAAGCTAAGGCTCTTTAACAAATCAATGATTTGTAAGCAGATTTGGCAGTTGATTTCAAGGCCTAATACTTTTGTGACCTGTGCACTAAAAGCCAAGTACTATCTCTCTACCTCTTTTTTTTTTTTTTATGTTATTCGTATTTCTAATCCTTCATATATTTGGCGAAGTCTTTTATGGGCTAAACCTATGTTTTGTAAGGGTTTTTAATGGAGAATAGAAGGTGGTTGATGAACTAAAATTTACATGAATTAGTGGCTTCTGCTTCCCTATGGCTATTGAATATCCTCTTTACCTCAATTGCCATTGGAGGCTCTGATTAATGCACTCTTGTAAGCTGATGGTACATGGAACCATACTTTAATAGGGCAATGCTTTTATTCATATAAAGTGATTTGTAAAATTCCAATGCCCCATTTCGTGATCTTGAATTAACCATGTAGTCATTTTAGTCGCGATGGTTAATATATTGTCAAAAGTGTGTATATGATTGGACGTCAAATGGAGCTCCTACAAGCTGCCACACTCACATCACATATAGATTGTTGGTGGGATTTTTTATGGCTTATTTGATTGCATCCAAAAATTAGAATATTTCTTTAGAGGCTTTGTTCTAATGCAATCCCTATATGAGCAAATTTAATGCATCATGACATGCCCGTTAGTCTAATATGCAAACATTGCAATTTCAGGTTTGAGACCATGATCACGTGATTTTCTTTTGCCCATTCAGAAAAAAACATTGCAGCTACAGTCTTTTTTTACATATTGTTAAAGGTTGTTTGGGTCTTGGCATTTTGGCTATCCTTGAAAAGCTTAGTATAGTTTTCACCTCAAATGAATTTGAGATTTTTTGGATCATATGTTGGATGGTGTAGACTTCAAGGAATAAATCTTTGCATAAAGAAGAAGTGCCAAAGGATGACCATTGTTATGATAAGGCGATGACTTTTCATGCGAACTTTGTTCGAGCACAGTTGAGTAGTGAGCAACACAGGCCACCAAATTTAAGTAGATTGATGACATGGTCACTCCCTCAGGTTAGACAGTTTAGGCTTAATGTGGATGGCTCTTATCTAGCTCAAGATGGATATGCTATTGTGGGAGTAGTAACTCGCAATAATGCAAGGCAATGTATGGCAGTTGGGCTTCCTCTTTGTCCTTATGGTTGATTTGTGTGCGTTACGAGAAGGATGATTAACCTTTGCAATGGAGTGTGGGTTTCGCAACTTTAGTGATAAGCCTTATGCTAGTGAATTTGTAGCCCTTGTCTTTAAACGATAGGTGCTTTCAAATCTTAGTCATATTGTAGAGGATGTTCTTGTTTTATTTTCCATTTGTAGAGTAGATGGTGTTATGCCTGTGGCTAGGACAACTAATTGTGTAGCAAATGGTCTTGCTAAATTTAGTCAAGTTAATTTAGGCAAGTCTATTGGGTTGGAGGATGAGAGCTACTGTGTAACTTCATAACCTTCTCTTATCTGATATTGTTCTGTATTTAGGTTGTTCTTGTATTGTTGGGTGTACTTTTTTTCCTTGAGAGTTTTTCCCTTTGAGTTTTATCCCTCAAGGTTTTTTAATGATGCACCTTAGTCTTTTGTTGGCCGAAGTAATAAAATTCCTTATTTTCAAAAAAAAAAAAAAGTTCAATGCATTTACTTGACTAGTCGCTAACTTGCACAATACGCGAATTATAATGTAAAATTTTTTTTATAAAATAATTAAATAAATTTTCATCTTATTTATATTTTAGATATAAAAACATCAAAATAAATAATTTTCAATTACTATTACTTAAATTATTTTATATTTGTCACTTAATTTAGATAAAATTTAATTTTCTTTCTTCTAAAATACTTTTTCTTTCATTGAATATATTTTATTTATATTTTTAATTAGCTATTTTATAATTTCCACTTAATTAATATAATCTAATAATATTATATAATTATTTGTCATTTATTTATTAAATATTAATTTAACAAATGATAAACATTAATCATAAATCATTTTTATGACAAACTTGATGAATGATAAATACTGATCATAAATAATTTTAAGATCAAAATAATATATATATATATATATATATATATATATATATATATATATATATATATATATATATATATATATATATATATATAGATCTATATAATTTTTGTGTGTATAAAAAAATAAAAATAACATATCAAG
>CATIWR010088547.1:0-23681 GCA_949677035.1 Omphalea diandra | reverse complement strand
CTTCAATATTGCTAACTATTTTGCAAAAGATAAATGGTCAAACAACTTTGATAATTTCTAACTATGACATGTAAGCTAGGGACCAATAATAATATTTAAATATGATATTAGTCAATTAGAGAATTAGTGATAAATCAAAGTTTTTGATTTATCTAGTTCGAAATAATTTTTTAAGAACTATGACTCATATTTATTATCAAATAAGTTAGAAAGCCTAAATGATTAAAGATAAAAGAATTAAATTGGATTGAGAATGACTTAATTGAATATTGTTTTAATTTATTGAATAATTATTTATAGCTATTTTATTAAGTATACGAGCCTGCAATAATTTAGCCTAATTGGGCTAAATTCCCCTAATGGGATTAAGGTTTTAAGAGCACTTATATAGGAGCTATGAAACACATGTCATTATAAAAAACCTGCATTTAACAATGTGTGAGCTAGATTTTGGATCATTAGGATGCAAGCTTATGATGAGAAGCTATTTGAATTCTTCCCCAAAAGATAGGGGGTAGTGCTAAAGAAAGGGGCAAAAACTTAAGAAAAGCTTGAATCAAACCCACTTTTTAAACACTTAAATCAAGAGAGCCTTTGAGGGAGTTAGATAGTTATGTGTACGACTAACTTAGTTGGCTATATGACCAATTGAAGATAGTTGTACATACCTTTAAAGGGCTATACAGACAGTCCATAAAAGCTTAATAGGAAGAAGCTTTTGGAATAGTGAGCCACCAAGCCTAAATAATAAACCTAAGGGCTATATAGACAACACCAAGGTTGTACAAATAATTTTCAAACTCTAATATCTAGAATTTTCCTTTTTCTTAGTAGTAGAAACTGTGAGATGAGATAGAATAGGGTGCAATCTGAGCCATTAGGCCTAGTTGCACCTATTTCTCTTTATAGATCTTCCTCCCATTAAAAGAAGAGGTGAGGGCCTTATTTTCCTTACAAAACTATGCTAAAAATACTCTTTCAACTTTAGAAAAACACTTTTTAAATTGAAACCTATAATACCCAAACATTCACCTAAGAGATTCAAGGCAATCGAAGTTTGTCCCTTTTGTAACATTGTTTTCCTTAGCATTTGGTGAGAAGTATTAATACAAAAGTGCTTCTAAGGGCAAAAGACAATATTTAGGCATCTAAATACCTTTCCCCCTCTCCTTTCTTCTCTTCCCTTTTCTTTTTCTCCTTCTCATATTCCATTTAGAGTAGACCCAAAGGTCTGTGTAGAAAAATAGTTATCTTTATAAACTATTAGAAATGTATATCGATAATTGGCTAGTCTGTATAGTTGTTTATGTTGCTCACATGTACTACCCATAACAATACCCATTATGCTTAATTTATGTGATTTTTTAGCTTTCTTTTTATTTGTGTGGCTAATAATTTAGGGAATAGGGTAGGTTGCAATAACCAATGACCCTCATTCCCTATTTTTGAATCATATTTTATATACGAATTGCATTTTATATTGAGTTTATATTCTTTATTATAACTATTATTATACTTTCTTGCCACTTATGGGCTTGGTTATATGGAAAGATGATAGGAAGAGGCTCAATGGAGACAATGATCTTGGGTTCATTATCTTTTAGTAGGAATTTATGATGTTTATTATGGTATTTATCATTTATGTTACCATTAGCACTGTAGTGGATATGTTAGCCCCTTTTTATGGCTAACTTATCCTCCTTGTTCTCCTTCTGGTATAAATGGTGACATATGTAAATGTGGGAGGATTTGCAACCTAAGGTTCCTAATTTTTACCATTTTACATGCTACCCATTGGATTAGTTTGGCCTTTTTGGAATTTTAGTTGTTTCCTCACTCTTATGAGCATTCTAGTCTCATCCATGACTAGAGGTGCTTTTTACATTGCCCTTAACACATGCCACCCCTTTGGAATAGATTGGGAGAGGATCTTGGATTTCCATGACCCTTAATTTTGAACTTTACATTTTGCCTAAATGCTTTTAAGCCTTTATTTACATGTTTTTATCATATTATGCCTTTTCCATTGATGCACTACATGATATTATCATGTGTTATGCTTAATTTTATGTGATTAATGGTGAATATGAAAAGTAGAATATGAACCTTACCTAACCCCTGATGAGGTAAATGATATTGAGAAGCTTAGGCTAAATGGACTAGGACATAAAATGGCAAGGTTGAGGTAGTACGCTTCCTCTTTAGTTGTTCATTTTGATTGGACTTAAAGACTATTGTTCTTTCTATTTAACCCATGTTTTGAGGTCTAATTTGTGCTCCTTTTATAAGTTGGAAGATCTAATCAACACATGCTTTATGTTTATTTAGTTAATTACATGATAATTCCTATTTATGCTCATATAAGTACCCTTTCCTTATGGTGATTGGTTGTAAATGTTTGGATGTCATGAATGGTTAGCAATGCACTACATGAATGTTTAGGACCATATAAAATATACTAACTAATCAATAAGGCTAAAAGTGTAATTGTGAACTAAAGATACCCAAAGACTGGATCCTAAAATTTAAGTGGTTTGGGGGTGCCTAAATTCTTCCCCATACTATACCTAATTTCCAAACCCGATCTTTGATGGGGTAAAGATGGATGAAGCCTTGTTGATTGGCATATTAGGCTCAAAGTCCATCTTTCTTAGAATAATGTGTTGACCAAAGTTGGGGGTGATTCCAGTCAAGTCTTAGGGGAAGTACTAAAGGATTACCCTACATTGGCCTCACATTGAATATTTGTTTTTAATAACGATTTATACTCATCGTAAAGCCTTCTAAGGATTCCCTAGTGATCCAAATGTGTGCCATTGAATGGGGTTGTACCAATATGTAACACTATCCTCTAAATGCCTAAATGGCTAATAAAAGATTAAAAGACACATGCAATAGCATATCTAAGTTTTCCCCCATGTAATATGTAATGTACTCTCCATTCCCTGTTAATGTAAATACCAAATCCCTTATGTAAATATTTATGTATTTCACACTCTTCACTATGTAAATATTAACACTTTTTATATAAATGTCATCTCTTGCTATGTAAATACTCATGTAGATACCTTTCTCATTTTGTAAAAAGGGATTTCCTTCCATTGCATGTTCCTTTTATCTATGTAAAGGAGATTTTTTTTTTTTTTATGTAAAATCTTAGTCTTATTTTGCAAATGTTCTTTTTGGATTTTCGCCTGACCCAGTTCGAGGGATTATATGTGTTTACTATCCCCTATTGATAGATGAATAAAACCACACCTATAAAAGAGCCACTGAACCTTATGTGTGGCAGAAATAAGGTTGGGAGGATCTTTTACAAATAACATATGCAACTCATCATACATGTATGATTTATTTATTCATACATCATCATGCTAATCTTCATTTTACACCTATCATAACTCCACCCAAGCTCACTTGGAAAAGAACAGGAATGAGGTAGGTTAGGAAAAGCAAAATACCTAGCCTGATTTAGAATCTAGAATTATTAACTGAGCAAGTCGATTTTATGGCATAGGTAAAAAATGATGGAAATGATGAAAGTAGAATTCAACCAAATGTTAGAGGAATGGGTTACCGAGAAGGTATAAAAATATCTTAATGAGATCCTATCTAAGAATGGGAAAGTTTCTTCTAGTAGGACTGACAAAGGGAAATAACCAATGAAAAACCTGCCCTATTTGTTTGTTATAGAAGACTATCACAAGAGTAATGAAGAATAAAAGACAAACAATGTAATAGTTATGTTGGATAAAGGTATAAGAGAAGACAAAGAGAAAGCCAAGATGGATGGTCTTGTTAAGCAGCTAGAAAGGATCCAAAAGATGCTAGACGTTAAAGGAATGGAGCGAGGAGATGATATTAAGGACTTACTAACTCATAAGCATGAAAAGCTCCAATCTAATTTTTGGATGCCTTAACTCCTCAAGCTCTCAAGGATACATACCCATACAATTATGTTTGTTTATATGTACTCACCATAAAGGCATCTGAAGTCTCCATTGATACTATGCTAAAATTGTTTGAGCTGTCATTGAAAAGGTCATCTACGATATGGTATTTTAACCATGTCATTAGTAATTTAGAGTTGAAGTTCAAACTTTAAGATTTAGAGTCACTAAAATAAGATAGTGGTGAAAGTTTTAATGATTATTTGAGAAGGTGGAAGAAGATGGCTATCAAAGTTAGAACAAGGCCAATAAAGAGGGTAAAAAGGATTATTAAGGGGCATTACCAAACATCGGCACCAAAATTAAAAGCATGTTGGTAAGAATTTGTGAAGACTTAAGGGAAGCAGGGTTGTAAGCCAAAGAGTTATAGTTGGACTAAAAAAAGTAGTATTCAAGGAGAAGAAGTTACTAACCCAAAAGATAGATAGAAGGAAATAAGAAAATGGATGTAAACACAATACAACTTATAAGGCAATTCATAGACTTGGGAATGCAATTGTCAAAGGCTTTTAAGAGTCTTCAGAAGAAAAGGGTACTGAAGCCACTACTACCTAGGCTACCCCCGAATCGTTTACTGAAAGGGTATGATGGGAACACTTATTATGCTTTGCATTAAGGAGCTACTCACTGCACTGATGATTGTTGTATGTTAAGGCATGAGATCCAAGACCTCATTGACTCTAAGATTATAGTTTCGTGCACTTTCAGATGGTCGAGTATTAGAGAAAATCCTCTTTCAAACTGCCGCAATGTCTTATATTCGACTCAAAGGACCTTTATGATAGACTTAAAAGTCCTAAAAAGATTATTATGGCAAACTTTAAGGATGTGTGAATGCTATTATTGTCGTTATTATTTATATCATCTACCTATGGGAGAGTTCATATGAAAAGGTTGAGGAGCTTAAGAAATAGAAGATAGACATTTGGGAGGATAACTATTAGAATTAAATTTTGGGCCTTGGGATGTAAGCCCAATGATGAAAACTATTTGACTTATTCTCTACAGGTGTAAGGAGAAGTTGTAAAATAAGAAGAGTAAAGGCTTCAAGAGGCCTTAGATCAAGCCCCAAAGTAAGCTCAAGTCACAAATCCACCTGTCATATTTTAGGTGGCTATACAATGAAGGTTGAAACCTTAGTCCATAAAAGGTTCTAAAACTCTTACCCTTTATTAAACACTTAGCTGTATAGCTAATATAGAGGGTTGTACAACCAAGCTTTAAGCTATGCAATAGAAACCCTTTTTTCAAAAGGTTCATGACCTTTGTCTATTATGGGGTATGAATGGAATCCAACTAGAGCTATCTTAGCTCTAATACATCTTTCTCCCTTTATAAATACTCTCCATTTTAAAAAGGAAAAGGATGCTTAGAAAACCTCTAGTGTTAATATGCTAAAACCTCTACTCAAAACCACCAAACACACTATTAGACTAGGTTGATTTAACCTAAGTCATGAATCTCTTTTGATCTTGACAATAGAGATTGATCAATTTTACTGCTTTCATTAAGTGATGTTTTACATATTATAAGTTAGATTTTGTCAGTGAAAGTTAGATGGAGTTTAAATCTTCAAACTTGTAAAGTTTACTCTAATTTGCGATAAGTGAATTGTAAATCGTGATCATGAATCAATCATAAGGAAGGATGAAGCTAGGCCAGAGGAATTCGCAGATAACTTCGTTGCCATGACACACCTGAAGTTGGCAAAGCCTTAGTCATAGAATTATTAATAGTGTGTGTCACGCCTGAGTCGCGATCGCGACTTTCATAGTGACAAAAGGAGGGAACCAAAGCTACAACCACAACTTGCTAAGTGTCTGTTAAAGATAAAAAATCAGGAGAGGAAAAGTTTATTCGCAATTGCAACTAAAAAATTGAGAGAGCAAAAGTTTGTTCGCAACCGCAACTCAAAGAGTTGAAGTTTTCTCTTTAAACAGAGGAATTTGAGTTCTCAGTCGCGCATAAGGCTTTGATATCTCGTGACCGTGACTTTTGAGAGTGGTTAGAATACAATGACTATATATTCCTGGATAACTAACGAAAAGCTGACACGTGGACTAGTTGTTAGACACAAACGGTGTTTTTTGCTGAAATTTTCAGCTTCTCTATGGAAATTGAAAATTCACGATAGCGAAAAGGTAGTAGTGACCGTGACTTCAGGTTGATAAGCATTTAATGCTAAATCTACCTAGCACATCTTGGAGATTTATTAATAGTTTTTGTCTAACATCTCTTTAGTGGATATGAGCTATAAATACTTCACCAAACATATGTAAATGCAAGAGAGAATTCATTAATTTGTAACCATACTCTTGCTAATTTACTACTCATTCTTAACCATACTCTCGCTAATTTACTACTCATTCTTTCAATTCTTTTTTACGCTTTAGTGATTATTTGGTGTGAGCAATAAACACCATTATAAGAGGTTTTAGTGCGAGCCTTAAAAACACTTGTAAGTGGTTTTAGTGTGAGCCTTGAAAACACTTGTGAGAGGTTTTTAGTGTGAGCCTTGAAAATATTGTAAGAGGTTTTTATGAGAGCCTAGAAAACACAAGTTGTAAAAGTTTGGTGTAAGCTTGGAAACACCTTTTGAGTTGAGTGAAATACCCAATTGTAGAGAACTAGGGAGTGGACGTAAGGTTGATTAACACCCAAACCACTATAAACTCTTGTGTCTATTATTCTCTTTTCCTACTCAACTTCTTAAACACCTTATCCCACATTTTATTTTTTTTTAATTAAACACCAATTCAACCCCCCTCTTGGTGCCCTAGGCCAACAAGTGGTATCAGAGCCAAGTCTTATAAACAAACCTTAATTAGGTGAGCAAAGATCATTGCATAAGAGGAAATCCACTCACACCTCAAGCCCTACATTGATGGATCCGACTATACTCATTGGAAGTATAAGATGGAGATTTATCTTGATACAAATGTAGTGGATCTTTGGGATGTTGTAGTGTAAGAATGGAAGCCACCAACCAAAGTAGTGGATGTAAATGAAGAATTAATTCCAAGAGAAGAATGGGTTGAAGCCCATAGAAAGTCAAATGGCAAGAACAAGAAAGTTATGACAATTCTTCTAAGCTCTCTCTAAAGGGAAGAGATTGTAAGAGCACAACACTGCCAAACAACTAATGCCATATGAAAGACCTTAGAAAACTATCATGAGGGTACAACACTTATGAAATCAAGTAGGTTGGAAATGTATGTGACTGAATGGGAGCTCTTCATGATGAAAGACTATGAAAGCATCACCGAAATGACAAATAGACTCCTTTCTATTGTCACAAACATGAAGAAATTTGAAAGGACTCTCCCCAACTATGAGGTAAATACTAAAATCCTTAAAACTCTTCCATTAGATAAATTTGGTGCAAGAGTATGCAACATTTAAGAGTCTAATCTGGAGATTGAGAAGGTTTCTAGGGATGTTTTAATAAGCAAACTCTTAACTCATAAGTGAGCCTTAAAAAAGGACGAGGAAATTATGAAATTGAGGGGCCAAGGAGAAAAATTAGAAAAGCTTGAAAGAAAAATGTTGGCACTTAAATCTTCATCCAAAGAGAAGGAAGTGGAAACTACCTCAAGTGAAAAAGAGACTGACAAAGAAGAAAAAGAGCTAGCAATGCTTTTTAGAAGGACTAAGGAGCTCATTAGAAGAAGAAAAGAAAGAAGGAACTTCAAAAAGACAACTACTAATCCTAAAAAGAGATAAAATGAAGTCACTTTTTATGAATATGGCAAACAAGGCCATATCAAATATGATTGTCCCAAGCTAAAGAAGAAGAATAAAGGGGACAAAAAGAAGAGAAAAGGCTTCAAAGTCACTTGGGATGATATCTCAAGTAAGGATGAAGAGGATGAAGAGATTGCCAACATATGCTTCATGGCTCAAGAAGACTCTCCTAATGAGGTAAGTATTTCATCTCATAATCATTCAGATTATGATAACTTATATGATGTAGATGAAGAACTTCTAGAAGCTCTCACTATGAGATGTGACAAGTATAAGTCACAAATGAAATCTTACAAGGGAAAATGCTCAAAGTTAGAGGATGATTACAAATCCCTTAATGGTCTTATAAGTGAATTGAGGACTTCAAATGAAGAACTCAAAAAATCAATGGAAAATCTTTCCAAATCATCTTCATCATTAGCTTCATTAAGAAAAGAGAATGATACTCTAAAGGGAGAAGTCATTGATCTTAGAAGCTCTATCTCTAAATTTCATAAGGGTAAGGATGCTTTGGATACACTCATAGTATCACAAAGGCCTCCCTTAATTAGGCATGGTCTAGGATTTAATAAAGCCTCAACCTCCACATCTACATTCACTACATTTGTTAGAGCAACAACACCTCAAACCTCAAGTGTTGAAGTCATAAAAAAGAAAAGTGCTCTAAGCACTAAATTCCCAAGGCTTTAAGGGAAAGAGAAAACACAAAATGGCTCAAGGTCTACTTCAATAAAGGCTAATCATACTTACATGTATGACAAGAAACATGCTCACACACACAAACACAAACAATTCTCTACTGCTTCTCATCACTCATGCACTTGCATGCACTTACATAACCAAAGTATAAGAAGGCCTTCTACTTATACTAAGTTTGTACATAGGAGAAAGACTCATAAGTCTAAACTCCAATGTCACTATTGCATGAAATATGGGCACATTAATATTCATTATTATATTAGAAAAGCTCACCTGAAATTAGACGAACCTTCAACTCCTAACCTTCTAGGACCCAAGTATGCTTGGTACCTAAGAAAAAGTGATTTACTTATATTGTGCAGGGATTTATGATAGCCACCAATAAATCAACACAATTAGCATGTGGATAGTGGATGCTATAAGCATATGACGGGCGATAGGAAGCTATTCATGGCATTGAAAGAAAAAAAAGGTGGAAATGTCAGATTTGGTAACAATGCCAAGGGTAAGGTAATTGGCCTTTCAACCATTAGTAAGAATGGTTATTTTTTGATTGATGATGTTTTATTAGTTAATGGCTTACAATATAATTTGTTAAGTGTAAGTCAATTATGTGACAAAGGTAATAAAGTCACCTTTGATCTTAGAGAATGTCGAATCACCACATTAATGGATGATGAGATTGTCTTCAAGGGTGAAAGAAAAGGCAATACCTACTCAATTGACTTAAATAATTTGGCTAACCAATCTTTCAAGTGTCTTATGTCTTTTAGTAATGAGGTTTGGTTATGGCATAGAAGGCTTGGACATGCAAGCAGGAATCTACTACAAAGACTAGTAAAAGAAAAGCTAGTGGAAGGCCTTTCCAAGCTATGTTTCACTAAAGACAAGACATGTGGTCTTTGCCAAATAGGGAAGCAGCATCAAGCCTCATACAAAGGTAAAAATGTTGTAAGTTCATCTAGACCCCTTCAACTAATTCATATAGACTTAATAGGATCTACTAGAAGTGCTAGCTTAGGTGGAAAACATTAGGCACTAGTCCTAGTTGATGATTATTCTAGGTTTACTAGGGTGTCCTTTCCAGCTCATAAGAATGATACTTTTGATGCTTTCAAAAGCTTTGTAAAAAGAATTCAAAATGAAAAGGGTTACTTCATTTCATCTATAAGAAGTGACCATGGAAAAGAATTTCAAAATGAGTCTTTTGAAACTTATTATTTAGAGAATGGAATTTTTCATAACTTTTCAATTCCTAGAACACCACAACAAAATGGTGTTATAGAGAGGAAAAATAGACCACTAGTAGAAATGGCTAGAACCATGCTCAATAACTATTCTTTACCAAATTACTTTTGGGCCGAAGCCATTAATACTTCGTGTTATGTTGCAAATAGAGTTTTTAAAAGACCCATTCTCAATAAAACATCTTATGAGATGTGAAATGGTAGAAAACCTAAGATATCATACCTAGGAGTATTTGGTTACAAGTGCTATATATTGAATACCAAGGATAATCTTGGGAAATTTGATTCTAAGACCAATGAATGTTTATTTTTAGGTCATTCCACCTCCAACAAGGCTTATAGAGTCTTTAATAGGAGTTCTATGGTAGCTAAAGAGTTTATGAATGTCATTTTTGATGAATCTAGTAAACTTGATATTAGGAAAGGTATTTTTATTAATAATCTTATAGGTGACTTTGAAAAATTAGAGTTGGAAGACACTACAAGAAAAGAGGATAAAAATAAGGAAGAAGGTGAATCATCAAGAGTATAAGAGGAACCACAACATCAATAAAAGGTTGAGCCAAGTCAATATCTACCCAAGGATTGGAGATTCTCTAAGGATTACCCCAAAGATTTGATTATTGGTGATACCTCTATGGGTGTAAGTACTAGATCTCAACTTAATCTTTTAAATAATAATCTTGCTTTTGTTTCTTAACTTGAGCCAAAATCTGTTGATGAGGTCTTGATGATGAAAGTTGGGTGATTGCCATGCAAAAGGAACTCAACCAATTTGAGAGATATAAGGTATGTGAACTTGTCCCTAGGCTTAAAGAACACCCAATTATAGGTTGCAAATGGGTGTTTAGGAACAAGTTAGATAAGCAAGGTTTCATCACTAGGAATAAAGCTAGATTGGTTGCTAAAGGTTACAACCAAGAGGAAGGAATAGATTATGATGAAACATTTGCTCCCATAGCAAGATTAAAGGCTATTAGGATTCATTTAGCCTTTGCATGCCATATGAATTTTAAATCTTTCAAATGGATGTAAAAAGTGCATTTTTAAATGGAGTAATTGAGGAGGAAGTTTATGTTAAACAACCTCCTGATTTTGAGTCTCATAATTTTCCTAATCATGTTTTTAAATTGAGTAGAGCATTGTCTGGATTGAAACATGCTCTGAGAGCTTGGTATGAAAGGCTTAGCTCATTTCTTTTGAAAAAAGAAAGGTAGACACTACATTGTTTGTTAAAAGGCACAAACATGATACACTTATTATACAAATTTATGTTGATGATATCATTTTTGGTGCTACTAATGAATCTCTTTGTGAGGATTTTGCTAAGTGTATGATTAGGGAATTTAGTATGAGCACGATGGGAGAGCTCAAGTTCTTTCTTGGTCTACAAATCAAGTAAACCGAAAAAGAGATCTTCATCGATGAATCCAAATACATAAAGGAGATACTCAAGAAGTTTGGCATGGATAGTTGTAAAGTAGCAAAAACCCCCTTGAGTGGTACCATCAAGTTAGGCAACGATGAATTGGGCAAGATGGTAGATGAAAAGAGATATCGAGGTATTATTGGATCTCTACTTTATCTAATTGCTTTTAGGCCTGATATTATGTTTAGTATATGCATGTGTGTTAGGTTCTAATCCTCTCCTAAAGAATCACATTTAAATGCTGTTAACAAAATTTTCAAATATTTGCATGGCACATTAAACTTAAGTTTATGGTATCCTAAGGACTCATCTTTTAGTCTCATAGGTTATTCGAATGCGGATTATGCAGGTAGTCTTTTAGATACAAAGAACACTTTTAGAACTTGCCAATTTATAGGTGAATGTCTAGTATATTGGTTTAGTAAAAAGCAAGTTTTGGTTGCCTTATCCACCGCAGAAGTCAAGTATGTAGCTGCAGGTTATTGTTGTACCTAAGTCCTTTGGGTGAAACAACAATTAAAGGATTTTGGCAAAGTGATTGATCACATTCCCATTAAATGTGATAACACTAGTGCTATCAATCTCTCTAAAAATCCCATCCAATACTCTAGGAGTAAACAAATAGACATTAGACACCATTTTCTTAGAGATCATGTCCAAAAGGGTGATGTTGTGTTAGAATTTATTGCCACAAATAATCAACTTGCATATATTTTCACTAAACCTCTCAATGAAGAAAGATTAAATTTCATTAAGAGAATTGGGAACGCTTGATGGAAGCTCACTAAAGTGAAAATTTGATATTATGTGTTGATTATTTTTGATACTTGATCTTTTAGGATGTCTTAATTTTAATTGCAATTGTGCTTTTCAAGACATATGGCAATAAATTAAGCAACAATAAGTGGATCACAACTTTGAATTTTTTAAAAACTTAATTCTTCTTCTTATACTTGATGCCTAGTAATTTGCAGTTGCCATCCATTGTTCACAGTCTCGAATTAATAGTCCATGACAATCGACTGACAAAAGTCAATTTGCTGTCGCTACAATCACTCTCCATCGTGAATTTGGTCAAGATTTAAATTTTTTTACTGTTGGTAGCATGTATTCTCAAGGAATTTTTATCCGTTACTAACATTTTTTGAAAATTGCGGTCGGGATTCCTGAATTTGCAGACGCAAATTTTAGTAACTGCCAAACCATTAAGTGATTTGACTGTCAACCATTTCTATCTCTTCATAATTCCGTTTCTAGCCATTTACAGAGTCTTCAAATGGCTATAAATACCCCTCAAAATAGTAACCATCCTCACTTCATCTAATCTTTATCATTTTTCTCTTCCAAATTCTTCAAATTCTCAAAATCTCTCAAATCTTCTCCGATGGCCTAGAAGAAAATTTCCAGAGCAGCAAAGGCAAGGCCATTGCTCAAACTTATGCTTCTCCAGCACTTCATCTCATGAAACGCATTACCAAGGAAGGAAGTCTACAAAGCAAATTCCTCAAAAACTATCCTCCCCAACAAAATCCCTTCAACCTTCTTGCTAGAGACGTTTGGGCTTAACGATGAAATTCGTGCATTCCTGTCGAACTTTGGTTGGATCGAGTTTCTCTTCCGGGATGAACCTGAATGTGAAGTAGTGGTTAGAGAGTTCATGTGCATGGTACAACTCAGTCGAAAAGCAGAATCAAAAGCGGGTAAATACAATTTAGTTTTTTGGGCTTTTGGTGATCCCCACTTTATTGCCTTTGAACAATATTCCTCCCTTTTTAATCTTCAAATCGAAGAAAACATTCATTATCTCCACTTTTGACGTCATCTATTCTGAATTTTGGACAAAAATTTATATTGAAACCAAACACGACCCGAAAACCTCATTAGCCAAATATATAAAAACCCTCCCTCTTTGGATACTCCATCATATCATCACCTTTTTCGTCAATGCTATAGGTGATAGGAACAAGAAAGTATCATAAAAAGACTTGGCCTTCCTATATTTGCCTTGTGAAGAATAAACCCATTTAAACAGGTTGGTATCTTATGGATCAATTGATCCATATAAGCACCAATCCGAAAAGCCAATTTCTTCTTCCATCTCATATCACAACCATCTATCATTTTGTAGGGGCTTTTAATGAGGACAATGAAAAGTTTTTCACTAAGAAACTCCTTCCATCCCATAATTTTTTTGATCTTACCTACCTAAGCCAAAGCCATTCACCCAGATACATATGCCTATACCTTAGGTGCATTCACCCAAAGGAAAAGGCTTATTATTGAAGAATGAGTCCTACTGATCCCTCATCAACCTAAGCCTATAACAAAACTGTCTCTTGCCACCATCAACAATAAATTAGACAAGATGATGAAGAAGAGATTCCTTTTTCTCTCATATCTTTATAGTGACATGGTGTACTTGCAAGAGGAGTTGGGAGTTCCTCTTTGCCATCTTTCGGACTTTACTGAGTTTGAGGATACTCAAGAAAAAGAAGGCCTTGATGTACTTAGAGGAGATTTGGTGAGCCCCTTTCACTTGAGTACATTCCTTTTTGTGTGATTTTGTTTCATCCCTTTTGATGACCACTAACTTGTTCCCTTCTTGTAGGTAGGTGGCCATATATGTATGCATGGTGACCTTGACTATACATGTTGATGATTAAATTGCTATGCATGACCTCCCCATTAAATATTGGATGTTTCCTTCTTTGCCTTGAGAATGGTTATAGTGCCTTGATGATATACTTAATTGGATACACTAGAAACATGCTTAGGGGTATTAACCAAACAAATTAATAATAAGGATAAAATGGTAAAAAGTTAATTAAAGATGTTCGAAGGCTAGATTTGTAAATCTAAGTAGTTTGGGGGTGCCTAACTTGTATATGTGCAAATAAGCAAAAATGACACAATCATACATTCATAGTGCAAAATAAATGTCAAAATCAATCATTTATACTCAAGAAAAGCATCAAAGTCCAACAAAATTAAGGTATAACCACCTTAAAATATCTCATAGAAGTCTTAATTATTAAAGTGGGCATCCAAAAGAGAAGGACTTTTAAAATCATATGAATAATTGTCCTACAGTGTCACAAATCATCTTATAGTACCAATGTTTTCAATAATAAAATACATAAAAAAAAAATCTAGCTAAAG
The DNA here is from genome assembly GCA_949677035.1 of Omphalea diandra. NCBI lineage: Eukaryota > Viridiplantae > Streptophyta > Magnoliopsida > Malpighiales > Euphorbiaceae > Omphalea > Omphalea diandra. The sequence continues at coordinate 9,453 of CATIWR010088547.1, read as the reverse complement.
ACCTTAGAGAAGCCTAAAACCAAGCTTAAAGCTAAAGGCCCAAAGCTAAGCCCACAACCACAACCCAAACTACCAACCTGAGCGTATAGGCTGTACAACCCAATAATTAGGGCTATATATCCATCTCTTTAACCCTAGCCCCAAGAACCTACTAGAATTTGTCCCTTCTTTAACCCTAACGTTGTATGGTCTTGACAGATGGATACATAACTCATTCTTGGCTGTACAACTCGTGCGCAATCCTAATTCTCAAAGATTTATCTCCCTCTCTATGATTGGATACAAACAAGTTACAAATAGAACCATTTTTTGGCTCTATGCACTCACTCATTATTTATAAATACCCCTTTAATTGAAGAAAGGGATTGGTTTAGATTGTTGAACCTAGCTTGGGAGAATGATTATAAACACATCTAAAAGCTAACCTTTGTCCAAATTGTTTGTAAAAATCTTGCAGGTACATTAATTTATGAAGCAAAGATGTTTGGAGAAAGAGAATGGTGAAAACTCTAAGTATTCAACTCCCATGGGTGTTGCCATATTTCAATAGGCATTGTGACTCTAACAATAGGCGTTGAAGGATCTTAATAAGCATTCAAATGATAGCTAAGTATGAGTAAAGTCTTTTAGACCTCTCAACCTACATTTTTCTCAACCACAATAAGCGTTGGATGACTTAATCATTTAAGCTGTGTAAGTCTCTTCGTAATATGTGTGGTTCTTGAAATCTCAACAAGACGTTGCAGTTTTATAATAGGCATTGGACCATGTCACTTGATTTGAGCAAAATTCTTAAAATCTCGACATAGGCATTAGAGAAGTTCCTAGGTAGACCTAAGATCTCTAGACCCTCCAATGAGACACTCTTAAATATGCAACAAAAATTGAGATGATTTTCAATGGGTATTGGATGTTCACCAATAGTCGTTGAAGAACTATTGAAAATCTTGAAAAATAGAGTATCAAGTTCACATCCCCCTAGAAATTTGTAATAAGCATTATTTATATCTCAATAGGAGTTGAAGCTGAATTTTAACAGGCATTGAGAATAGCCAAAAGCCATTAAAGAGTTGTTGAATAAGCAATTGAGAAAGTCAGAATAGGAGCATCTAGGCAAATCTCTCTTTAACAACTAGTTTTATTAGATGTCTCAATAGTACCAACGACCATTGAAGTTGCGTTCTATTTGAAAATCACCCAATTGATATTTAAACAATAGTCGTAGAGAATGTTCAACAGACAATGAGTGTCTGCTCTAGTGACATGAAGTGACAACTTTCTTTCTAATAGCAAGTTTCGTGTCTTTGCCTATAAAAGACCCTCTTACAATTAAAATAAAAAAAGAGAAAACATTCAAAAAATGAGTATTTCTATAGTAAAAGCTATCTTTAAATAAAAGGGGTGAAACATGAGTGATTTAGCTTACAAACAAAGATCATTATCAAAGCTTGTAAGAGCTATCTTTAAAAATAGAGTTTGAAGAATAAGCTTTTATACTTCTCGCAAAACTCTCAACTAAATCAAACATTCCTTGTAAGTGTATTATAAATTGTTATTGTTTGAGTGAGAGAGTTTTTATTAACTTTCTAAGTTGTAATTTCATTGAGAAAATATTTGGTTAGAAGATCTCAGGAGATCTAAACCCATACTCTGTGAAAGATTTAAGGTAGAACTTGTAAACCACTTTGGGAAAAAGTTTTAGTAGCACATGTATGTCCATTTATAATGACTTAGTAGTGCCTGAAAACTACTATTATAAAGGTAGTTGATAGCACCTATAAGCTATCTAGAAAGTGAAAGGCTTTAATAGGAATACAAGAGGAGAGGATGTAGGTAGGTTATGCCGAACCTTTATAAGTTGGTTATCTTGATTCTTCATCATCTTTGCACTTGTTTTTATTTGCTTTTACTTGCCATTGCCATATTTAACCCCTTTTTAGGGCACCAAGGGACAACATGGATAACCCTAACAAAACTCTACCAAAATTCACTCTAAAATTGTACTTAGCATAGAAACGATAGACCCTAACTCATTCCAAGGTAGAACAAGACCTTAATCTTACATCTCTTTTGCATTTCTTAGTGTTTTGGAGGATGTTGAATACATGGTATGCCTCTGAGGGCAAAAGAACATCAAAGAAGGCATCCATAACCCCCTATTCCTTTCCTCTTCTTTTCCCTTCTTTTTCTCTTTTTATGTTTAAAAAATCCATAATTTAGGGGCTGTATAGCTGACCATTCTTGGCTGTACAACCTTAATAATAGGCTGTACATCCTTATTTTCCTGGGTATAGTTTTGTAAAGTCTCTCTTTGTATTCGAGTTTCCTTTTATTAAGACAATCTTTTATGTTTTTTTTATCACTCTAATGGCAGAATAGGGTGAGGCTAGATGGCCAAAGACCCCTATTCACTTCAAAAATAGAGTTTTGATGGGTTTTGAAAGGGTTTTTCATGGTTAATGCAATCTTATTATTCATGTTCTTTTATGTTGACAAGTAAGGTACTTAACATCCCAATGATCTTGAAGCCCTTTTTATGATTATGTTTGTGTTTTAGAATAAAATAGTAGTGTTTTGGCCTTGTGATTTTCACTTTTTTCTAATGGCATTCTAATGCTCTTGTGATGGTTTGTAGTGTCTAATGATGCCTAGCTCTTTTAGAGCAATAAAAGAGAGGGTTCATCAACCCTAGGAACTCTTTTATAATGATTTATAGCCCTAGGCCATTGAAGATCCTCCAATTGCCTTCTGTTGCATGTTTACCTCTTTTGATGTTCATGTATTTTGATCTTGCTTTGTTTGCTAATTTGTGATATGGGATTATGCTTATTGCGGACTTAGATACATGATTAGGCACCTTCACATGGGAGAAATGGTAATATGTATTGTGCTCCTTCTTTGTGTTTTGAGTTCCTTTGATTTGCCTTATGTTACTTTCACTTACTAACTTGTTTTCTTTTTTTGGGTGTAAGTGTTCTTACTTGGGTTAGACCGTCAATTTGGTCTTGATCATCATTCCATATGATTATGGATGATTGTGATGAATGGATGTATCGATGTGCATGATAATCCTTATGCCATGTCACATGATCCCCCACCCCTTTTTTTGTTGTGTATATGATGTATGGATGGATAGACATGCATGATAACTCATATGCCATGATGCATGACCCCATTCCCCACTAGATTGATGTTATGATTTGATTGGTTTGATTGCGTTAAAGGCATGCCTAGGATCATTAATCAAACTAATCAATAACTCGATTAAGATATTAAAAATGAATTAAAGATGCTCGAAGGCTGAATCCCTATATTCGAGCAATTTAGGTTTGCCTAACCTCTTCTCCAAGCCATACCTAATTTCTAAACCCTATCTCTGATGGACTGAAGATAAAATGGGCCTTCTAATTGACTCAGATTAGGTTCAGATTTTGTCTCCCTTACATTCTTGTCTCGACCAAAGTCGGTTCCATATTTCCTAAGGATAATACCAATGTTTTTTTCCTGCTTTGGTCCCCCAATGACCATCATTTGGACTAAGGGCTTTAAAATAATGTAAGACCTAAATGGACCCCCATTGGTCGAACCACATGCCATATCTTAAGGTCATTACCAATGCAAAGATCTCCGTCCTCTTAATCCCATGTTGATCGATAAAAGGATGGAGTTACAAGTAAGATTTCACTTATTTGGGCGAAACAATCGAGGCACTCACACTTAATCAATAGTATTAACCATTTTGCCAATTTTTTTAGTAAAAAAGGAACCTTATACAGGTGTTTGATTGGGTCAAGTTTTGATACCACCTCCATGGAGTGTGATTGAAAATAGAGCCTTAATTTCTTCGTGGTCTACATTAATTTCAAACAGGTGTTTTTCACTTGGTTATACTTCTCTTCATAGGTCAACAACTTCTTGTTGAGATAGTAAATGACATGTTATTCCCCATTTCATCCTTTTAAGGTAACATCGCTCCTACGAAATTTTCCTCTATTGTTAGATACAAAATTAATGACTTTTCAGGTTTTAAGGGTTTTAGTAATGGTGAGTTAGTCAAACACTCCTTTATCCTCTTGAAGGATTTCTGGCATTATTCGTTCCACTTCACTAGCTGGTCTTTTCTCAACAACTTAAATATTAGTTTGTAGATGGGGGCAAATCTAGCTATGAACTTACTGATATATTACAAGCGACCTAAGAAACATCGAATCTCCCTTTTTTTGTTTTATCTTTAGGGCGGACATGTCTTGAATATCCTTCACCCTGTCTGGATGCACTTCAATGCCTTTCTCAGTTACCATATGTCCCTATAACTTTCTAGAGGTGAGTCCAAATATGCACTTTGTAGTATTCATCCTTAAGTTATGCTCATCGACCCTTTTTAAGAACTTCTCCAAGGCCTTGAAATACCTTTCTCTTGTCTCAGACTTTGCCATCATGTTATCTATGTACATCTCTACCTTTTTATGGATTAAGTCATGAAACAAAGCTATTGCCATCCATTGATAGGTTACCCTCACATTCTTTAACCCAAACGACATCACTTTATAACAGTATGTGCCCCATTCTATGATAAAGGCCATATTTACCTTATCTATGATAGCCATAAGGATCTAATTATACCTGGAGAACCCATCTATAAAGGAATAAAAGACACAAATCACAACATTATCTACTAGCACATCGATATGAGGCAAAGGAAAGTCATTTTTAAGTAAGCCTTATTCAAATCCTTATAGTCCACATACATCATTACTCTCCTATCTTCCTTTTGTACCATTACTATATAAGTTATTCATTTAGAATAATGCACTATCTCTAGAAATTTGGCATTTAACTGTTTCACCATTTCTTCCTTAACCAATTAGGCCCATTTAGGTCTCATCCTCCTAAGTTTCTGCTTTACTGGTTTCGTATACGAGTAGGTTAAAATTATATGTTTTGTGACTCGCTTATCAACTCCTGACATATCCTCATACATCCAGGCAATGAACTCTGTTATTTTTAGAGTATATATTCAAATTTCCTTCACTCCTCTGGTATGACTTCATTAACAATGAGGAAGCTTTTCAAATTTTCCTATGTGATAAGATTAAAAGCAGTGGTATGCATAAAATTAATATTAAACATGCTCATGAAATGATACATGCTATGCACACTACCATCAGGAGACACATCACATAAGTGAGCAAAGTCATCATTCATTCCCTTAAACTTAGAGAGAAATACATTATCATCTTCGAGGAGACAAAAAATAAAAACATTAGTAGTATCAAGAAAATCAACTTCATTTGGTGGGTTAGTAGGAGTTTCAACTGCTTGAGCCTTCTCTTCTTCTTCATCCGTCCTCATTAGTTAGAACCTTAAGATCAATACCCTATGTAGAATATACCTCTTTCTCATCTTCGGTACCTGTAACAATTTTGACAACCCCTTGAAAACTCTATTTCATATGATCATCTTTTAGCTCAATCTTCAGAAAGCTCTTCCAAGGTGTCGCATTTTCTGTCATAGTTGTCTTAGTCTTTATCATATGAGTATGTATTTCTCCATCACCAACTTTCTTAATAGAGTTTACAATTATGCTCTCAGTATCCTCTAATTGTATCCATGTATAAATAATCCCGATGAATTTACATAATTCTATATACTGCCATTTTGAGTCCATGAACAATGCCTTTTATTTGATCAAATCATACCTCTCCTTTTTAAGATCCTCTATAGTGGCCTAAAAGTGCCGATCTAGTAAATATTGATCCATTTGCTCTTCTATAATCCTTTTTTTGTCATCCTATGGCCATGTTGATTGAAGACCGTACAAAGTGATAGATTAGCCTGACCCTTGGCCATCATTTGTCTTTGAAAACCTTTTTTCCTTTCTTCTTTCTCTTATTCTTCTTCTTCTTTTTCTTCTTTTCATCTTCCTATTTAAATGAATCTTGGTAATTCTAAGAACCCAATTAATGAACCCCCATTTGGAAAAAAGGCCTTCTCAAGCTTATTTACATCATCATCTGATGACTTCTCATCCTCAATAGTCTCCTCCTGAACCTTTTTAGTGACTTTTCCTTCCTTTACAAAGAAATCAAACTATCGTCCATGAAGATTCCTCACTTTTAATTTTGACCCCTCACTATAATACCTAAGTCCTCTTTAAGTAGTCTGAGTAGAAATTTCAAGAAATTCTTACATACCACTGAAATTCTTTCTTAACCTTGGCTTAATGGAAAGTTCAAGTTTTTCATAATTCCCATCAATTTAGGATTAACCCACTTGTCAATGACTCTAGTGACTTCAAACCCTCAGAGATATAAAACTACCACACTTAATACTAACACAATCTCCTTCTAGACAAATACTTACAATCTCACCTTTATAGGGAATCTTGACTTTCTAATGCATAGTATAAGGCACACCTCCTAGTTTATGATACCCTTGTCTTCCTAATAAAAGTGAGAATGTTAATAGGAATGTCCAAGGATGTGAATTTCACTATCGCCACTATAACTTATGTATTCACCATCATTTTAAACATGTTAGAAGTTGGCCTCCTACTATTATCATAGGCCCAAATGATGCTATCTAATGCTTCTAAGTGGTTTTTGATAATCCAAATTATGCAATTATTTCATAGGGCAAATGTTAATTCTAGATTCACCATCAAATTGTGCTTCCCTTTCACATCGACCCTAATGAACAAAGCCTAATTGTAATCCTTTCCTTCTAGTGGCAAGTCTTCATCTGTAAAGGTGATCTTTCATTTATAGGTGACTAAAGTAACAACATCTTTTGGAGTGTCTTCATTAGAAATGATTAAGCTGGACAAAGCTTCAACCATGGCTTTCTTATGCTTCTAAGAAGTAATGAGCAATTCCCATACACTGATTTAGGCAAACATCTTCTTCAACTATTTCACAATAGGGTTATCATCCTTTGTTTATTACATAATGAGTTCATCTATCTTCTTCTTAATCCTTGGTTCCTTCAGGCTGTCAGATAATATTTCTTACTTTGAGTTACATGGTTCACTTACTCCCCTTCTTTCTTTTCATTGCTTTCCTCCCAAAGCTTGATCATCTTTTTTTCTTATCGCTTCCTTTGTTTGGTCATCATAACTCTCTCATAAGTCAATATTGTAAACCATAATAACCAAATCCTTTGGTACTTTTTCAAACATACTTATGACAATCTCTTTAGGTATTTTTGAATCTATCATAAATGCTCCTTGATTTGGAGGTGGGATATTATGATAGTTCATGAGAAGGTTTCCTCTTATGCTTGGCCTCCTTGAGTTTGATGGTACAATTGTCTTCTTGTCGATAAGGTCTTGAATCTCATGTCTTAACCTGTAATAATCATAAGTACTATGCCCAACTCCTTAATGAAAAACACAATAAGCATTAGCGTCATATCCCATGGTAGCGAATTTGGAGGCAACATCGATGCTAAAGGCTTCAATACTCTATTTTGCTGTAATCTCTCAAATGCCTTAGAGAGAGGCATTCCTAAATTTGTAAACGGTCTTGGTGCCTTGATTGCATTCACATTAGTTGTCTTGCCCTTCAGCTTGAGGTTGTGATGGTGCACATCTTCTACCCTTATATTTCTTCTTTGACTCATACTCTAATTCTTTGGCTTGCGAAGTCTTCAAAATTCCTCACCAACATGCCCTTAATGTTGGTACTGATACCCAAAAATGCCCTTTTGATAATCATTCAAGCCTATTCTCTCTAATCGGCCTTATAGGTGCCTCAAAGCCTATCTTTTTCCATCTCCTGATGTAGTCATTAAAGCTTTCACCAGTTTTCTACTTCAAAGACTCCAATTGACCTTTTCATCTTAATTGTAAGCATAATGTTTTTTAGAAGCTTATGTTCACTCTTTCCAATCCTTCTTGATAGTCTTTGGATGATTAAATACTAGGTCTTAGATCCTTCTGATGACAGCTCAAAAACTCTAGCTTAGTGTCAATCGACACCCTAAAAGCCTTCATAACTAGCATAAATGAATGAACATGGTTTTTGACATTTTGAGTTCATGTGAACTTTGAGAGCTCAGGCATGTGAAAATTAGCCAAAAGCTTCTCAAATTTACGAGAAAATAATTCCTCAATGTTTGTTCCCCTCTTAAAACCTTTAGCACCTAAAGCCTTGTGTATTTTCTCTAGCTGCTTGGCAAAGTCATCAAATTGAGTGCTCTTTTTCTCACTCTCCATGGGTTTATCCAAAATAATAGTAGTGCTTCCTGCTTCTTTGACAAACTTGCTCTTATAATACTCTTTCATTCCAAATAGGTCACCATCGATCACCACATGTTAGTGTGTCTCCATAGGTGTTTTCCCCTTATCATTTTTTTAGTAGAGACATCTTCTTTCTTCATAATCTCATTAACATGTTTGTTCACCTCTTTGGCAATTTTCGTTTCCATCTTGAGATTAAAAGTTGACCATCATCTTATTTAGAATTTTCTGTGGTATGGTTTGCTCTATAAGTGGATTAATTCTTTAGATTGGGCTTGGTGTCTTACTTTTCCTTTCAAGTCAGATGCCTATTCTCTTTCATGAGGGTTTGGATGGTTCTATGACTATAGGATAAAGGTTATTTGTATGATTCATGTATAAGTAATCGATGTGTGTATGCATGATATATGTGATATGCACACATCATTTGCAAAAAATTATTCCAACCTTATTCCTCCAACACATGATGTCTAGAGGCTCTATCCTAAGATGGGTTTTTCTCTCCTATGAATTGGACCAAGGAAGGGTCGAAGTCCTAAAAGAACATTTGCAAAATAACTACATCATTACAAGGAAGAATCTCTATTATTTAGAAAGGAATATATATACAAAGACAATGGAAATCCCTTTAGCAAGGAAATAGGGATTTACATAATCATTCTTTACATAGTGGGGTAGGGGATACATAAAAATTCACATGAGTGGTATTTACATTAAAGGGAGCAGGAGAATATGCTATTTAAATTAGGGAGATGACCAATATGCTATTTAAATTAGGGAGATGACCAATTGTGTTCCTTAAAGAACGTTGACCCTTCCTTTTAGAGGAGAAATGCAAAGAAAGGGGTATCCTACTCTAAGATGCTATTGGCTCCTATATGCCCCTATTGATTGAAATGGTTGTTGAAGTTGATGGCTCCCATAAGCTTAGGAGGTGATTGTCATGATCCCCCATTCAATATACTAAAAAGTACTAGGCTTATAAGTGATAGATGCTCCTCACCATCTTTTAAACCCTAATGGAGCTTAAGAATCAAGTTTGGAGAAACCATTGGTTTATCTCAGGGTAGACTTAGTGCATGTAATGAAGTGTGGAGGCTATATAAGCATAAGTGAGCTAACCAATAACAAGGTTTAAAAATGGCAAAGTGAAATAAAGATTGATCACGAAGTCAATTTTGAATCCCCAATGGAGTCACCATTGTGAGCGCTAA
>CATIWR010088515.1:0-28592 GCA_949677035.1 Omphalea diandra | reverse complement strand
CTAAGTCTCTATTTTATTTTATTAATATATATTCTTAATACATACTAATTTTATTAATTTAATAATAAACTAATATATATTATCTTCATATATATTTTTATATTAATTTAATATTCTCTTTTAAAATTATATATTTAATATTATATTTATATTATAGTTATATATTTCATATATTATATTTTTTAATATCATTAATGTAATTTAACATTATTACTTTATTATATTACAACTTATATTATTAATATATTATATTATATTATATATTCAAAATTATTTATATATAATTTAATATTATTAATATAAAAATATATTAATATTTTTTATTATAATTAAATTGTGATGGAATTTTCTGTCTCTAATCCCCTTTTTTATTTTTTAATATATATATATATATATTCTAAATATATGTATTAATTTTATTAATTTAATATTAAATTAATATATATTATGTTTATATATATATATATAGTATTATTTTAATATACTCACTTAAAATTATAAATTTAATATATTATACCTATATATTTCATATTTTTTATTATCATTTAATCTCATTAATATACTTTAATATAATATTTTTTTAATATTATTAATATAATATTAGATATTCAAAATTATTTCCATATAATTTAATATTATTAATATCAAATTATATTAATATTTATATTATAATTAAATAGCGGCAAAACCAACGATGAAATTTTCCATCACTAATCGTAGCGACAAAAAATTCCTAGGATTAGGGAGAAAAAATTTCATCTCTAGGCATAGTGACAAAAAATTTCATCGCTAGTTCCATCACTAGGTTTAGCAACGAAATTTTTATTGCTAATCTTAGCAACGAAAAATTCCATCATTAAGCTATCGACACTGAACTGTCGCCAACTTGACCCCAGTTTTTCCTACGAATTTGGTGACGAATTTCTAGTTCATCGCCAATTTTGGTATTTTGTCGAAAATCCATTGCAATGTCATCGCTATTTAGCTATGAAAAAATTATATCACTAAATCTATCGCTATTTCAACAGATTTTTGTTGTGTGAACATACATTAAATTTAAAATTAATCTAATTCAATTTAATCAGCTTTCAACTTATCAGTTCATCAATCCTTCTAATTTTGTAAACATTAGGTGTGATTTGCAAGTAACCTTTTAGACTTCATTTTAGTTTGGGATTTGAGATAGTATATGGGCTAGAAAGGGTAGATTTGAGTTGGATCAATTTTAAATTGAGTTACTTTCGAATAACATTTTTTAAGGTTGATTTGAGTACAAAATTCAAGTTGCAGGTGTGAAAAGAAATTATGTTATGTTCGACTTTTAGATCGAATTACTCATAATTTTATTTTTTAAAATAATTTTTTATTTTTAAATAAAATTTAAATGTCTTTACTAATTGAAATTGAATTATTTGGATTTATTCACGAATCAAATGAAGATTGAGTCTATTTGAATTGACCCATAGGTTGGATTAGATCTCACTGAGTTATTTTGAGTTTTAATAGTTTTATATTCTCTTTCGAATCATATTAGATTTGCATTAATTTTTCAGATGAATTCAATATAATTTTCAGATCAGACTAAAAACTGGCACCTTTATTTGCAAGTTCATTTTCAGAAAAATAATTAATAAAAGTAACATTTCTTAAAAACTAATTCTTGAAAATTTGTTATTTAGTATTTGATTTATATTTTTTAATAAAATATATCACTAATTTATTTAGTTTACTCATTAGCTTTTGGTTATGTTACACAATACTATTGAGAAATACAATACTATTGTTTAAATTTCATTTAATTTGATTCATTTTTTAGCAATCAAATACAATAGGAAGAATATAATTTTTGAAAGTATTTTATTAATTGACTGTCTTCCAAACAAGCTATAAGCCCAAAAGGAAAAAGAGACAAGGAGCATATGGAGATGGAGGAAGGGTAGAGTTGGTTACTGGGGCGGTGGCCAAGTCAGAGGGGCAGTGTGTCTGCCCATGCGCAAGAATTCCATTTCCATGGGGTCTCCTTTGAGTGTATTTTGGGCCGCCACTTGTGTCTGTCTGTTTCTTCTATCTGAAAGTGAAGACACAGAATGTTAGTCTTTCCTACCATCGATTCCACGAACCAATGGTCCATTGTGTGTATATATTGTCTATTATTCCTTCTTTTCAGATAATTTAAAATATAATATCTATTCATGGTTTTTGTTTTTTTTTGAGAATTCATGGGTTCATATATATATATATATATAAAATTCACCAATGTTCACTTGAGGTGTCATCATATAGCAATGCTTTTGTCATCTTTGCATCAAAAAGTTGATAGAGGCTCATGCTCACTATTTTTTTAATTTAATTTAATATACGTTTCTTTATTTCAAAAAATATATATATGATCAGTATTTTTTCCTTGAATCCAATGAGGACAAAGAAAAATAAGGGTCTCTTTGATTGTAGCGGTCACGGTAAACTATTAGCGTTCAAAAGTCAATAATCAATTGTAAATGATTAATAAATATAAAATGTTTGGTAATACAACGATTGAATCTGTGATTATATTATAAAATGATTAAGAAAATTTTATTTTTATATTTGAATTAATTTTATATACAACACAAACATATATAATAGCAAATAATGATAAATATAAAATTAATAATAGAAAAAAATATACAAACACTAATTTTTATATTCAAACGCTGCAAAAACTAGTTTTCAGCGTTCAGTTATATTTTCTAAACTTTAAACGTTGATTTTTAAATTTATATGTTGAATGTTGATATTTATCAAATATTTTTTCAGCATTTAAATATTCAATCGTTAAATGTTAATAAATAAATGTCAAAGCAAATAAATATTAAATAATAAATTTAATTAAGATTAAACTGAAATTAACTAAATAAATATTTCATATTACATAAAACATAATAATTATCGCAAAATGTGTTCTAATTTTTTTTTTGTTTTTTAGGTCTCTCTCTCTCTCTTTACGCATCCGGGAACCGATGACCTTGGATAATTTAGCTATTGTACTTACCAAGGTAAGTTGGAGGGAGGTCTTCGATTGTTTAGGTCGACCCTAGCTATAACGCGGCCATGAATAGATGGCATATGGTTAGGTGGAAGAAGTGGCACTTTTTCATGGGCCCAAAAAGTGGGGAAATCACTGGATTTCGTTTCATTCCTCCCATAAGCTCATCTTTCCACCACTCACCTAAAAATAACAATAACTTGTTGAGTTTATATTATTTTTCATGGATAATATTATTTATATACAACATATACGTATGAGCCATCTTCCTTTTTTTGGTAGAACCTTATCTTCTGCAACCACACTAGCTACATGTGTATGGTATAGACTTCTTCTACATTGTTCTTGGATTGTGACTTTTTTTTTTTTTTTTTTTTTTTTACAATGATTATTTGCTATCCCATTTGAAGAAATTGTGTTAGATGAATAGATTCAAGACTCATAACCCATCATATTTGCTTTAGTCTATGAGATTATCAATTGGATTTTGGCGGCAGGGGGGGGCTACCTGTTTCAATCACTTTTTTCAGTTTGTTGAGGATCTTTTTCTTTTTATTTGTTAGATGAACCACTTCGTTGTCTACCACTTTGGACTAAAAAAAATTTCAAATGTCATCAATACTCGGTGTAAGATTTTTTTTTTTTTTAAATGTTGGAGATAGAGATTATATTAATGAGATTCAAACTCTAACAAATAAAAACACATTCTATTATGATATTACATGAATTCTTAAGACTTTTCTAAATATAGGCCTTTTTGAAATAAATTATGACAGAAGGAAAGAATTATATTAATAGAATTATTTCACTTTAACAATAGAATTCTTTTCATCATTTCAAATTTTGTTATTCAAAATAAATCTATAATGCATTGAAATATTTTTTGTTTTGTTAAATGTATTTATTTATTTATTTAAAACAAATATAGTATCAATTTAAGTTATAAAGTTATTAGAGTAATTGTATCTAAATTTTTAATTAAAATGATTTCTGTTAACATTCTATCTTTGACCTAATTTGATTATGTCATCAAATCATTTCTTTCCTAAATGAAAGAATTCAATTTTTTAAATATAGACTTTTAAACAGAAAATCATTAAAATATAATTCGATTTAATTTAATTCTTTTGAAGTTTAAATTTTTGAATGGGATTATATAGATATTATTTTACTTGAATATTTTAATATTTTGCATGATAAAAAAGACATTCGATGACTAACCCATAAACATTATAAAAAATTAAGAATCAAATTTTTAAAACATCATTTGAGTTGTTTTTCTTTAGAGTTTGTTTTGAATATCACTATTAAATCTTAAAAAATTGATTTTTGCTTAATATATATATATGCTTTTATTGAAAGTATAAATAAAAATATTCTAAAATAAAAATCAATTAATTGGTTTAATTACAAAAAATATATATATATTTTTAGAGTGTGCAACCAAATTCTACTTATATTTAGATAAGATTAAACAAATAACAGGTTTTAGTTTCCTTATTCATGATTTTATTTTACAAAATGTACGTTAACTTTCTGTAGTTGTAAGTTGTAGTTAATTATCATGTAAGATCTTGAATGCAACATTTGAAAACAAATAAACTAAGAAAAAAAAGGGATTGGATATTATATACGCTGTGATTTTTTTAGGATAAGCACAAATTTATATTTCTTTGCACACAAATTCTTTATTTTCCATTTTTCAACTTTTTGTAATGTCTAATAATTTAAGAAGATTACATTATAATTAGAAATTTACCTGTTACAAAAATTAGAAAGTTAAGAAATAAAATAAATTCTTAACTCAAACATAAAAGAAAATAAATAAAATAATTCAAAAAAAGAAAAACTTATCCACACTGAGTATAATCAAATATCAACTCACATAACTATTTATAATTGTCAATAAAAATTATTATAACATCGTTTATCTCTTTAAGTGAAAAAAAATACTTATATTTTTTAAAATTCAATTCTAATATATATATATATATATATATATATATATATATATTCAGAATAGAAAATTTTAAAAAAAAATTACAAAAATTGCTACCCTGATGGGGTTGATCCTATTGTACCACAAGAATATGTCATGCATAACGTCATGGAGGCTCTCATTTGTTTTCAAAAGGATAAGACAGAGGCATAAACAAAAACTGTGGCGGTCTTCTATGTAACTTGTGGTTACATTTATATAGCTAGTGGGTGCACTTTCTGAACGAGAAAGAAAGTGGCTATGGAATGGAATGTACCCTTTTGTTCATTCATCACTTCCACATCCACTCATTAAAATGTCACAAGATTCGTTCGAGAAACTTCCAAGTTCCAATCGATCAAAGCGGACATGGCAGCTGCAGGAATAGAAACAAAGTAACCCATTGGCGGAAATTGTTTGAATCCTAATGCCTTGTAATCATTCCCTGGACTAAAAAGTGATGGTGATAATGATAACATGGCGAGAGAAAGAAACAGAGTAAAAGGATATGCCGGAAAGCTTCATAACTTTGAATTTCTCAATTATGAATGACCTCACCCTTATGTAATTATCTGTAATTTCTACTTTTTATATTTCGATCAACCTATATAATATAAATTATGTGCATTTGGTTGTTAAATTTTCGTCGAAAATAGGGTTGAAATGATTAATTGTGGTGTTTAATACTCATAAAATTATTGGGTTTTTAATCCAATTTAATTCTTTTAAACAGTAAATTGAACATTACTTTGTTATATATTTAACAAGGTACTTTCAAAAAGTTTAAAACATAAATAGATAATAATGTCGTTATTGGATAAAAAATAAAGTTAATACATAAAACTAGAAAGTATATAATTCTGTTTCAAAAAAAATCCGTAGGTTATTACATAGATTAGCTGCTAATTCAAGGGAAAAAATATTTATTATTTTGAAATTTTGAACCTTTTTGTTGAAGATCATATATTTTTTGAATAACTGATATTCTATATTTTAAAATTGTTTAGCAATTTCGTTTCATGTTAGTTTAAGCATTATGATAATTTTTATTGCATAAATTTATATATTTTTTGTATTATGAACTAATTACAAAAAAAAGTGTCTATATTAGAGATATTATAATTATTTAATCTATATTTTCATGTATGAACCAAATATCAGCATTGTACATTTTAAGAAATTTTTTTTTTGCTTCCAGTCAAAATATTTAAATCATTTTTATATAAATACGTCATCTTGAAAATACATTTTAAATAAAAATATTAAATTTCGATACAGTGCCTTTCAATTATGTAGTTCAACACAGCCAAAAGAGACAGAACTCCAAGGACAAGTCATAATTAGCCCTCAGTCCGGTACAAAAATAGCATTTCTGTTCATATGAGAGCCTTCAGCTTCCAGGAGTTATATGAATGTAATTGATAGATTACAACCCTGTGTTTCAGCAATTATTTGAAATAGAAACAGAAATAGAGAATTAACTTTTAAATCTTACTCAAAGCACAATAAATTACTTGAATTTATCAATGCATTATGTTTAAGTAAAATTGTGATTTCAAACTTTAATCCAATTTATTTAACCAAAAAGGAAGAGCTCTAGTCACAGTTTATTCTTGGGGAGGTGGGAAGAAAGCCCATGTTCTCCTCTTTTAAATTTGGTATTCTGTGTTTCAAAAACTGTTGGGCACTCTCTTAGAAAGCACAAGTGTCCAACTTATTAATTCAATCAGTCTAATTTCTCATCTCTTTTAAAATGTAGAATATTACTTTTGAAAATATTAAACATAGAACAATTTTTGCCTATAAATGTTGGTGCACATCCACTTAGTATATGCAAGAAAAATCCTTAAAAATCCAACTCAATACGCCTAACTTGATTCATCTTCTAGTAGACTTTAAAAATGTGGATATCGAACAGTAAGATATGGTCAGAATTTCATTTTTAGGGTTAAAGTTTTCTGATAGTTGGAAACTTGTTCTAACTATACTACATGAAAACAAGCAGAAAGAATCCAAACTTCAGTAATATACCACAGGAAAACAACCCATAGAATATATTTGTATTGTAAAGTTCGCTGTACAAATAGCCTTTTGATTGCTAAGGACTAATTAGGGTTCTTGCTCTCAGCCACACCTGAAGGAAGGGAGACGCGACTTAATTAGAGTTCCATCTTAATTTGGGGGCTCTCACCAGCCCTACTCTGTATAACCTTGGCCTCGACAATGGATGAGACTATACTTCCTCCATTATAACCATCCATTAGCTACTTCCCTATTTTTTATTTCCACTCTGAGGTGTCCTTTTCATTCTTCCTATCATGAACAACTCTATCGCAGTAGTTAAGCATAGTTCCTAAGCCACTATTAGGTGTCCAGCCATACTGCATTAACACCTGTGCCTCACTTTCAGTTAAGTCTTCTCCAACCTTAATCAAAGATTCAGATGAATTAGATATAAAAGTAAACAAGCCCAGAAGTCAAATGCAAAAGTTACAGAAAAGATCATCCCCATGTGGCCCATGTTAATGATCACATGGCACTTTCCAATAATCACAGAGAGGGTGCAAGAAACTAGAAGCTAAAATGCATGTAGGGCAAAGACGCTTATTACTTCTGCAAATGCATTCCAGATAACTTTTGGAGAACAAATCAGTCAGTCATTACATTAAAAAAAAAAAAATCCAGTACTACATTACTACATCTCTAATTCCAAAAGTCATGTGTTAGCACAATTCCCTACAAGTAATTTTTTTGGTATGAGCATACTTCCTAGTATGATTTATTGCCGAGCTACGCATGACATTAAAGTATTTACCCAGAAAAAGACTGCCTATGTAATATATCTTTTCTCGAATTAACTTCATAAATGGTTTTTTTTAACAATTAAAGAAAATGCTACTAATGCACCTTTTCTGAATAAAAATGGTGTTATTGATTAAAAAAAAAAATTAATCAAAATTGGCCTGTGTTTCACTCAATCAAGCAAACTCATGGAAACTCCCAGCTTTCATTATGAAAATTAACACCCAAACAACTTTTGGATCTGCCCAATTTGATTTCAATTTCAGATATAAACAAACCCAAGTAAACACTCTAGTGCTGCTCATGATTCAGTTAATCAACCAATCAAAATTTTGAACGTTTTGAAAGTTAACCAAGACAAAAGTGAATCATCATTCCAGTTTCATTCAGAGAATTCCATAACTGTAATACAGTAGTATGGTTTCAATTCTTTCCCTAAAAGAAAAAACTAAACTAAACTATGCACACCTAATTTAAGCATGTAGGTGCAGTAGAACAAAAATAGCCAATGCAACTACACAGTAAGCCAACCAAACTAATAGCGAGTGTAGATCCAATAGATCCAACTTTAAATATCAGAAATGCAAGGGAAAACATGGATGGAATTACCACTAATGTTTTGTTCTCAATTAGGGTAATCCTGCCACAACTAGTAAGTTTCATGGCAGTCACCAACCGTTTAATCTGCCAATCAATGGGTAAGGATTCAATCAGTTCAAAGACATATGTTACATAGCCACATTCCGGATGTTCCAGCACTATTCTGCAGTTAATTGAAACTTATTACCACCATCTGACAGTAAAATGAGCAGAAAGGAATTCTAAGAAAGACCTTTGCGAAATACCTTCTATGCCTTTCAAAATATAAATGACTGGAGATCTCGACACCATCCCCATTCAGCAGGCCAATTACAAAATTGTAGATATCATGTCTATAGAAAATAAGCCACTAATAAATAACAACTCTAAAACATTTTATTCAACAAGGAGAAGTTAGAGGAGAAATGGAAGTCCAATGTTCACAATGTTGAAATCACTAGTTTTGAAATAAGTAACTATACCTGCTCAACCAATAAGAATAGACAAGCCAAGCAATAACTGGGTTTGGAACCCTTTGTGCACCTTAGAGAAGCAAACTTTAATAAGGAGTTGCGCTGGAAAAATATCTGTGGCAATAAGAAATACAGTAGCATCAGTGACAAATATCACTTCACAAAGAACAACATGATTTTTCTGGAACAGATGAAATTGAATCCAAGAGTGAGAATATCTAGCGCTTTCTTTTGTCAGAGGAGCTAAAATTAATTTGTAGCATACAAAATGGCAAGGTCAATATTTTCCCCCTTGTTAATCACAAAGTCAGCATAAGGTCATAACATCATCAACAGCTAAACACAGGCCACCAGGGAGGGGAAGATGAAAAGAAAATTAGATCAAATTTCACATTAACTACAAAAATCTATCAATTAACACATATCGTTATCCCAGGACTCTGTTGCTAACCTTTGATATTACAGCTTCAAGCTGTGAAAATCATCTTCAATGAATGATTCATCAACGGGTTCATTGTGATCTGACTCTCCATAAAGTCTAATCTCATCAATTGTTAACCTTAAATGAATTTCATGGAAAAGAGAAAGACAAGCGTCCATTACCTGCTGAAGCCCAGGAGCATCTTCCTCCAAAGCTGTTTCAATCAAATCCTGGCAATTTATTATAACAAGAGATCCCAGAAAAAAGTTTAGAGGAAGAAAGTTCAAAAGGGAAAAAGAGAAAACAAAGAAAAGATATTATGTGGCAGTCTTCTTCCTTTTCCATGGTCGATTGATCTTTATAGAGTTGGAAAATTCCATAGCACGAGAACCATTCTCAACAGATGAAGGGTAAACTTTCCTTAAGCATTTAAAATTCTCTGAAGTATTTAATTTAGAACTCTCACTTGGTAACTGCATCGTCATTCCATCTTGCAAATGGATGTGATCTATCTGATCTCTACTTTGTTCATCAGAAAAATCCAGTTCATTCTTTACGGTACTATGTAAAGGCTAAGTTGCCAACAGCATTCATGCCTGGGTCATGCAATCCATTAGCACCCAATGGGTCAGCCTTTACTTTGACCAGGTTCAATGAAGTTGAACCGGCATTCAATGCATTAGTGCCCAATGGCTCAGCCTTTACTTTGACCAGGTTCAATGAAGTTGAACCAGATATACTATTTGTGCTTGCAGGCACATCATCATGTGCATCACATGAATTCAACTCCATAGGCATTTCCTGAGAAAAGCATATGCAATCACTAGCTTTCAGAAGTAAAAAATATGGAATATTCATTACCAAGAGCACATTTCACATTGACCCTTGCCAACATAATGTCTAAACACACTGGTCTATTTTCCTTATACCTAAGCAGGAAGTGACTTTTTTTTTTAGGCAAATCCACTGAAGTTAACGGGGCCGATGCTATGATTTTCACACACACACAGACATGGAGAAAGAGTACAAATACTTCTGAAATTACAATAGCAGCATTAACAACTATTTTGCAATCTAATTTGATTCAGCCATTATGCATGTTAATTTCCAGAGTATGCAACGAGCTCACCTTAGATATGTGCAGTACATATTTAGTACTATTAGCTTCTTTAGCATGTGTATATGAATACATATACTGTTTTTACCTGTTTCAAATTCAGCTAACACTACCTATATACTGTTTAAATCATTTCAAATCTGATCGCGTTGGTATACATAAGAATATTTTTCATAAATAGAATAAAAGTTTACATTATTTCTAAAAAATTTTACTAATAATTCATATCATTATGAATTCAATTATCCTATAAAAATATTTAATAGGACTTAAAATTTTTTAAAAATTTTTACTAATAATTCATATCATTATGAATTCAATTATCCTATAAAAACATTTAATAGGACTTAAAATTTTTCTCAATAGCATTACAAGAATAATTTTTTTTACATTTATTTAATATTTATATAAATGGACTAGAATAATGAATACTCTATGTACTAAACATGAATTTTACCAAAATCCAAAAATGAATAATTATTTAATAAATTTTTTTTTTCAATCCATAAAAATATTTGATAATGGGCATTCCTTTGATATGATACAAAATTTAAATAATATAATAATAATTATATTTAAATTATGCAACAATAATTATCATGTTGAATTTTTACTTCAATGGCTCTAATTGTCCAAGCTTTTGGATTTACATATACAAGCACATGTTGTACTATTTTTATTCAATTCATAACAGGTACTTATAAATAGCTTTGATAAAATGTGGAGTCATTGAACCTTTTCAACAGTAAAATATGTATATATGTTTAGCCTTACAATGTGAATTGCTTGAGCCTTGCCTATACATAGATGTCCTTTTTTCTATGTTTTGTGTAATATAAAACTAAATATAATACAATGATTAGTTAAATAATTATAAAATATAGATTCTAATCCCATTTACATTTGGTTTATTTTGCTGGCCTAATGACACAAAATCCAAACCTTTTTTTGCATTTTCACAATTATATATAAACCTTTCAAAATACAAATTTTTACCCAAAATTGACCAAACTTGTGTTTGTCATACCTATACTTAAAATTTTGGATAAAATTGCTAAAATAGCTATTATTGATTGTCGTATTTTTAAAAGTACCTTTTGGATAGAGAATCAGCAGAAATTTCAAAGAAAAAAGAAAAGGAAAGTCATTTTTTATTTTTTCTGAAATTATTTGAAATTTTATTATCAATTACTCATTCTGTCCCAAAAAGGTTGTCACCTTTCATTTTTCATATCGTTTAAGAAATTATATTTAATGTTTTGCCAATTTACAATTTATAGTATATTTTTTCATCTATAACCTTAATTATATTTAATGTGAAAATAAATTTACTTTACCTAATTAATAATGAATGAGGATAAATTAGAAAAATTAATTATAAATATTTTTTTTATTCAATGAAAATGGACATGTAGTTTGATGCATTTCAAGAAGGAAAGTTGACATCCTTTTTAGAATGGAGAGAGTAATATAATTATCTTATACCAATTTTTTCTATTTTTTAAAAACTTGAGCTGATTATTGATTCCACAACTGAAAGAATGATTTTGTTTAAGCAAAAGTGACAATTATTTTAGCAAATTGCACAAGCTCTCTACCATCAATTTTGATCATGATATAATTGACATAAGTTGATTTTAGGTAAAACCATCTATTTTGATAGATTTGGGTGAAACTGTGAAAATGCAAGAAAGTTTGGGTTTTTTTAATCACTGGATCATGTCTTTCAACGCATTATGCACTATATACATAAATATTTAGTGTCATTGACAGGTTTCAATTAAATTCTAGCAAACCTTAAAAGAAAACTTTTCAGGCCTTTTTCCTTTCTTTAAATTTTTATTTCATAGGAAAAATAGAAAATCTCTAATATGTGCAATTATATCCAATCGAACATATTCAACAAAAATAAATAAATACAAACATCCATAAAAATACAAAATTAAAAGTTGCTAATAGCATCTCGTAGTTGGTTTATGGAAAACTTGATTGATATCAAAGAAAAAATAATTAAAAAATGAAAATTAATTGCTGAAGTCAAGCAACACAGAGGTTCTTAATAAAATCTATGTAAATACTCTAAATTTAAGAGAAAATTACTTTTCTGTATGCTCTTTAAGTTGCTTGAAATTGGAATTATGAATCAAATTTTCATGGCTTCAGAATTTCAGAGGAAAAACAAAGAGTTGATAAAAGGGAAAATCGGCAACCAACATCAGATAACAAAAGAGTTCATAAATAGGGCAAATGGGCAACCACCATCAAACAACAAAACAGTTGATAAGCAGGGCAACCAACACCAGATTTATTTCCTTTTAATTTTTCCTTTAGGAAGCTAATGTTAAGCCTAGAATTACAAGTAATTGTATGTATATAAATAGAGAGCTTACATTTATTGTATTGGTTTAGGTAGTCCAATCTCTTTTAGAAAAGTACATCATGAAATATAAATGGGAAAATGAAAAATATAATAGACAACAACTACTACATTATGTACATATAAAAAATCTTGTATAAATAAAATATAATTATGTATTTTGTCTGTTCAAAATTTTAAAAATTATCTATCGATAGTAGATTTTTTTTTTTAAAAAAAAATTGAATGTTATTTGTTATAATGCCCTATAAGTAATCGGTCTCAAACAATTTAATTAGAAAGAATTCAAAAAATTATATATTTTAGTTTGTTTCCCTCCCTATCAAGAATTTCCTTTTTTCTATGTCAACCTTATTTCACTCAAATAATGAAATTAAAGTTCAATTTTTCACTAGTGAAATTAGAAGTCAATTTCCACTTTTCTAGTCTAGTTCAAGAATCCCTTGCGCTTGAGAATATTTACTCTACTAAAAGTTTAAGTCTTATGCTTTAAATTAGGTTTTCTTTTAATAATATGTACATGTTCCTTTTAATATATAATCAAATAAGGAATCAGATTCTCTTGTTATCTTTTGTTTTTCCCTAGGTTCATATTCAATGATTTGGCAACTTCTAATAAGCATTCAGTAATTGGGATTCGTTACTTAAAGTCTTTATTATAATTTTTTTTTAAAAAAAAAAGCTAAATATTAAATGATCTAAGATATTTTTTTAAACTAATAAAAAAATAAATGATCTTTCACAACTAAAATAGTAAAATATGTGTTTTCACAAAAACTGGAATTCAATTCCAATTCAGAGGTTGTCACCAATGATGGACTTCAAATCCACTTCCTCTAATTTGTTATTTTTTAATAAAATAAAATATATTAAAATAATTTTTTTGTTACCTAAACTGACCTTCAAATGAAGTCTATTCAAAAGTTTTGCCCCCCATTGTTATATTCATATTTAGTACAGGATTCATTTAGTTGCAGTGGTTAAAGAAAGAAAGAAAGAAAATAAAGGACAAATCTAAGCAACATTAACATAGGCTTTGCAGCAATGAGCTTAATTCACACGTCCCACTACTCATATGAAGGTTGACTCTACTGCAGGTGCAGAAGTGGGTACTTATAAGTGAAGATTGAGGAACCATTCCAACAAAGTACAAGATAAATAGAAAGGATATTTTAAAAAAAAATAAACAAAGCCACAGGTCATGCATTGATTAACATGCAAATAAAAAAATGAACAAATAAATAAATATAAATTACAATAAAGAAAAAAATCACAGAAAGGGAAGCGGCTAAACTTAAGCCACAAACTCAGGCCAGGCTTCGAAACTGCAAGGAAACAGGAGGCAAAAGCCTTTTTTGGCTTCTTTTATTGTTTTACTCGGGAAGAAAGCCACATCTCAAGCAAATCTTTCAGAAGGAAAGAAATAAATTTTTCCTCTAGACAATATGGATAATGTAAATGACTATGATGCAAAAAGCACTCCCAACATTCTGGATTTATGAAGCATTACACTAAACCAATCAAATAAATGGACAATAAATTAACTCCAGAATCGGATTGTACCTTGAAACGTTCCTGTACAATGAAATAAAAAACAAAAATTAAGAAAAAGGATTTAAACAGATTAAAAGACAGTTTTGGGTGCAGGGACCCAAAATTAAGATCATATCATCAAAGATATACCTTGATAGCAGCATCCTACGCCGCTCTTTCAGTACAATGTGATCAAGATCATCTAGAAAATCATTGGAAATATAACTGTTGAGCTCCAGTGCCAGGGCATCAGCACTGATGGAGCCACTTGTGCTGCCTCCTAATGAATTCTGCAAGCAATCAAATTCTCAAATTTTACTTTGGAAGGTTTCTTGCCATTGGATTTTGGGGAAACATACATATATCAGCATCAATTTTCTCCAGCCCAACAGCATTATATTCATTTCCAGACCTGTTACTTGATCTGAACAAATATTTCTATTTACTTTGGTCCCATGGCTGTCACAATCTCCTTCCATGGCCGTCACAATCTCCTTCCATGGCCACCTCCTTGCAAGAAGTGGCTTTTTGTGAACACTTGTGCATTGTTCCACAATCCACCTGAATTTTATTGCATGCATCAACAAAACTGACTTCCAAAAAAAAAATTATTTTCATGACTCTCTAGTGGCACTAACTGTTGATCTAACTCTCTGCTGTCACGAAAAACAGAAGGAAAAGGGAAAAGGCCCTGCAACATCCATATTTTCTTTAAAGAAATATGGCAGAAAATAAAAATGGTTTACATACTAGACAACCATTTCAAACACGAATAGATTCTGCATCTATCTTTCCTAGACATTCTAGTTTTCTTAAACTCCTTATACAACCACATGCATTGCCATTAGTAGTACTGTCAACTTAACAGAGTTCCATAACATAAAATTCATCAGTACTTGGAAATATTTTGAGTTAGTCTTCATTCTTCAACTTAATACACCATCAGTCACCCTCATGGAATAACATGTTATCATCAGATGTATCATATGGGACAGTTAGTGATTGACATTTAGGGTTAAAAACATGGATTAGTTGAAACCTACAAAATTAAAATAATTAGGATTTGCAAATGAAGAACAATAATTTCAGATCAACAGAACAAGAAAAAAATCAAACTTCAGGACTGGCAGAGGTACAGATTTTGGCATTATGAATTGTAATTTTGGTTATTTAAAGTTGATTTGATGCTGCTTGGTAGAGAATATAGATTAGAGTTTCTAAAGATATTATAAAAGAAAACTATAGGAAGCAATGATGGAGAGAATCCTTCCACCAATCCAAACAATTGAATATATTTAAAACACAATAAAATTTATGAAAAGCTACAAATACATAATGTCATTCGATGCCTCAAAAAACAGAAAAGACAAGAAGCAATCAACAACCCTTGTCTAAAACACTCAACTCAAATTTAGCAACCCAACCATAAGAATTTTATGCTTTACCACAATAACTTTCCTCCCTCTACTAGTATTCTTTTTCTTTTCTTTTTTGCTTTGAATCTTTTTCCAGTCGTACACCTCCACAAATTTTATAATCAAATCAAACCTCTCAAACTTCCCATAATCACAAACAACATTTAATTATACAAACTGAATCACATCCCAAATCAGGCATACTTTCCGTATCTGTTTTCCAATAGAACTTCTTCAAATATTAAACAACCAAGGATAACATCTATTGTCTTAACACAAGTAAATGACCGTAAATTAAAATAAACTACAAATAAATAAATTAATTGTCATTGTATCACATTGTGCATCTTCCTTTTTTTATAACAGCATTCGTGTTAGGCCTGCAACATTCATGATTTTAAAACAAAAGGGAAAGAATAAAAAACCCAATTAAAAAAAAAAACTTTTTAGCACCAAATACTTCAGTATCAGAAACTTAAAAAGAAAAAAAAAAGAGAAAGCTTGAAAAGAGAACACTCACACGGTTGAATTAAGCTTGTTCCTTGGCATTAAGAGTTTTCGGCCAGTCACCAAAGGAAGATGGTCGAGATCAATGGACCATTCAATTCCGCCATCACTTTCACCCTCGAGTTCAATCGAAATTCCGTTAGAAGTCAACAAACCGCACAATTGAGCCATCTTTCTTTTCTATTTCATTCGTTCCCTACACGCTACAAGTCGAAAATCAAGAAGAAGAAGAAGACGAAATTGACAGTGAAGTCCGTTCGGCTTCAAGCCCTTTGCTCGAGTGCAAACTAAAAATTTTTAATTGTTTGAAGCTTCAAGCCCCTTGCACGCCTCAATTCCCCAGCCGAACCAAAAAATAAAATGAGAGGAAGAAGCAGACGGTATATTTTTTAAATTTATCTCATATTTTATTTTTTAACAAAAAAAAAGTCTAAACTTTAATTTTCAATTTACTCTCAAATTAATATTTGATTATTAAAAATAGATAAAAAAATCATTTTATTCTTTAAACTTTTTAAAAAATTCAATTAAATTTAAAAACTAAAAAATAATTACAAATTATATAAAATCTTTATTTAATTTAATTTAATTCACTTTAATATATAAAAATATAACCAAATTGAATTGAATATATCTATTCTAAATAATTGAAATATAATTTATTTAGTTAAATAATTTATTATAAAATATCATTAATTCATAATTCAAAAGTAAAAATTTATACCATTATAATTTTTTAAAAATAATATAATAATAAATAATTATTATCTTTTTTATGTACAAATTAAATACTTAAAACTTATTTCTTATAAATAATTAAATTATTTATTTATATTAATGAGTTAATTTATTATGAGAAAAATAAATTTACTAAAAATATATAATAGTTAAATGTTAAAAAGTCAAAAATAAAAATTAATGAAAATATATAAAATCTTATTTAACTTTTTATTTTATATAAATGGTATCTTTTACACTTTTGCATTGTATCAGTATTTTTATAATGATATAAAATTTAATAATTTGTTTGACAATATTTCTATAGCATAAAAAATACTCCATTTTTATTTTAAAAGTATATTATATAATATAAAAATTCAATTCACTTTAATTTTTTGAGACACGCCAATTTATTATTTTATATAAATATTATTTTATTTAAAAATTTTAATCAATGTAGACTTAATTAATTATTTATTCTTAAACTTTAAATACAATAAATTAACTTTGATTTTATTAAATATAAATAAATGTACAATAAATTAACTTTAATTTAGGACATGTTTGATTTTTCTAATAAATAAATGTAAATTAAATATTTAATTATTATATACTTATACTAATTTTATCTTTTATTTGCATGCCTTAGTTTTTATTTTTTTTATTATTATTTATATGATATGCACTAATTTATTTTATTCTCTTTCAATTTTTATAAATAAATAGACAATACTTAATCAATAATTTTAATTTTAAATATATTATATGTACTCAACTTTAAAAATTTTCTAAATCTGTCACTGACTACTTGTAAGATTAATTTATTTTTTAACTTCTTATATATTTGAATGATATAGCATTTAACTATTTTATATTTGATTAATCTATTTCTCTCTCAAGAAATGACTTACTAATATAAAAGACAATTTGATTGTTTGTAATAATTAAATTTTAGCCATTTAATATGTACATAAAAAAATGATAATTATTTTTCGTTGCATTATTTAAAAAAAATATATTATTATCTAGATTTTTAATTTTAAATTATGAATTAATGATATTTTATAATAGATTATTTATTTATAAATTATATTTCAATTACATAGAATATATATATATATATATATAATTCGATTTAGTTAGATTCTTCTATATTAAAAGAAATGAATCAAATTAAATAAATTTTTTTATAATTTTTAGTTATTTTTCTCTTTTTGAGTCTAACAGAACTTTTTAAAAAAGTTTGGGATCAAAATAATCTTTTATCTATTTTTTAATTATAAGACATTGGTTTGAGGATATATTAGAAAAGAAAATTAAAGTTTGAATATTTTTCATTAAAAAATAAATTATGATATAGATTTGAAAAACTCGCTAAAATTCAAAATTTTTTTAATAATTAAGCTAAGAAAAAAAAGGGAGAAAGTTTTCCCATAGCATCTATTCGGATAAATGTGAAAAGAGGAAAAATTTTATTAATTATTTTAATAATAAATTTATTATTTAAAATAAATATTAAAATAATAAAATTTATTTAAAATAAATATTAAATTAATAAATATTTAAAATAAATTTATAATAAGTTAAAGTTATTTTATTTTTAAATATTTTTATTTATTAAAATAAAAAAACAATCTTACTTGTAAAGTCATTAGAGTAATTCTTATCTAATTTTTTAATTAGAATAAAGTTTCTTAAAATTTTATATTCTCTCCATTTCAAATTGATAGACATATTTCTTTTTACACACATATTAAGACATATTAGATAATTTAGATAAAGTGATTGTTTTTACTTAACTTTTCCTATTATACCCTTGCATCAACATTAAAATACTAGATAGAGATAAATGATACTCCTATTAAAATTTGTTGTTCTCTAATGTGAAATTAAAAATAATTAATATTGCTAATAAATGAAATTATCAAACTATAAGCATCAAAATTTTAAAAATTAAATTTTATTTTAACTTTTAACAAGTGTATTAAATGATTGTTTATAAGCATTGATAATCATATAATTAAATAAAAGTAAAATATAAAATCAAGTAATTCAACACTTTCTAAAAAAGAAATCCGCCTAAATATTAAAACAGCAAAAAAAAAAAAAAAGGGTTTAGCAATTTGGGTAGGAGAGAGTAGCTTTTAACTCAATTTAGTTTTGTAATCAAAACATTTATTTTTAAATAAAAGAATTTAATTTTTTAAAAAATAAACTTTTCAAATAAGAGAACCATTAAAATATGCTTCAATAATTCTAGATTCAATTTCATTAAATTCATTCAAACTCTAAATTTCGGAACCCTACCTAGGTATATACACCTAGAATTAAATTTAAAAATATATTATATATTCACACTTGAAAAAAAAAGTTAAAAATTAAAAATAGTTTATTTGAGTTGTCACTCATTATTAGCTATCTATATAAAGAAATTTTTATATCCAATATAAGTAATTGTTTTAAAAAAAACTCATATAATTGAAAATATAGGAAATTGTAATAAATTTATTGAAAAAAATTAATACTGTGGATATATATACCTGACTAATAAAATAATAATATTTATATTATATGAAGTTATGAATGTTTTTTTTTTGAAAAAAAAAAGATTGACATTTATGAATTATAAATAATTATTTTATGTATTACTATAATTTATATTACAATAATAAAGCTCACCTAGGATTGTTACAATGCATTCCTGCGATGACAATTTTGTTAACATGTGGAACAGTTTACTTTGTTGTGTCATTTTGCATTGTTGTGGCACTTTTGTAATTTGTATTATCCTAGCAATCTTGCTCCTACAAAAATGGCATCGGTTATGGCTAAAGGATGGGGCGCTTTTATGAATTTCGGGTCTGCCTTTGGACTGATGCGTCATTCAGCATAGTCTCAATTATTTAGAGACATATAAGTAAGTTATGGCTTAGAACTACACATGCCTCCATGTAAACGGCACCGTTTCATGCAAACCTGTGATCCTAAAAACATGACGTTGTTTGAAGTTTACTTTCATATTTTTCAAGTTTTCCAATTTTTTTACCTTTTTTTTTTTAAAATATTCTCGAACTAGCACCCATTTTTTATCCACTGTGATTTCTTTTAAAACATTTATCTTGATTTTTTCTTTCTTAATTGGTTTATGTCCTAATCAAGCAACATGAAGTAAACGGCACCGTTTATAGTCTTCCTTTAAAGACTAATATCTCGGTTTTTTCACTGTTTAAATAATATTAATCCCTTAAGAGACGACAACTTTGTATTTTAGTTGGCATGATCACTTTGAGGTTTTTTAAAATTTTAAACAATGAAACAGGTTGCTCTAACTATCATTTCATGGCTATCGCAAATTGCTTAAATTATGCACAAAAATAGCTTAGTGTAGCAATCATTACATGCCTACACACTTTTTGTTTAATTTAAATAATAGACTAGGTTATATGGTAATAATTACATATCAATGAACCAAAATATTTATAAGTATTTCATCGTGTGAATGAAAAGTCACTTACAACTTAATTTTAGAGCATCATTATCTACACACTAAAGCACTTAAGACTAAAAGAAATATACTACTACTATAAAAACAGAACAAATTAAGCATACAAATTCACTGTATATATTCACTGATATTTCATTGGCCAGGCATGTTCGGCCAAATTTATATAAAAAGCTTATCACATAATATACATTTTGAATTATACATAATAAGATGCTGAATTTTTTTTATATAAAAAAGTTAAAGAAAAGTATAAAATTCTACTTTGTGGTTTTTCTCTTTAATAAATATGATATCTTGATTTATTTATTAGCAAAAATCTGTCTTATGGTGTAATATCATTTGCAAAATAGTACCATATCCGTAACTATATTATATCTATCTGGTCTGATACTAAATTTAGTATATTATTTCAACTAATTATGTATCTAAATTTTGGATACATAATTTTTTTTCATTCTAAATAAAAATTTTATTTATTTTTTATTTAACTTTTGCATATATTTTAACAAATTTTACAATGATAGAAATAAAATTTATTCAAATATATATAAAGTAAAAAACAATGAATAAATTTTATATTTAAAGTAAATAAATTATGTACTCATACATAATATATAATTAGTTGAAATATGTATAAAATTTAATACTAAATCATATGAATATAACTGAGTTATGGATTTGATACCACTTTACAAACGGTATTATACCATGAAATAGAGTTTTGTCAATAAATAAATCATAGACCTTATTTGACAAAAATAAAAATCACAAATTAGAATTTTATTTGTTGCATCCTATACTTTTTTTCTTTTGTTTTTTTAATAGAGGCAGCTGCTAGATTTTTTTCCTTCATCACCTGCAACAACATAAGGTTAAATAGACAGCAAGTTAAGTTTTGCTTTAAGCTATTGAGATGCATCAAAAGCCATTTATATAATAAGAATAAAACTCACTCAGGATTGCTGCAACGCAGTCCAGCAGTGGCGATTTTATTAATATGTGGAACAGTTTGCTTTGTTGTGACATTTTGTGTTGTTGTGGCACTTCTGTAATTTGTGTTGTCCTAACAATCCTACTCCTACAAAAATGACGTCAATTATGGTTAAAGGATGGGGCGTTTTCGTGAATTTCTGATCTTTCTTTAGACTAATGCGTCATTCAACATAGCCTCAATTATTTAGGGACATATAAGTAAATTACGGCTTAGAACCATTGATGCCTCCATAAAAACGTCACCGTTTTGTGGAGACCGGTGAACCCAAAAAGGCAACGTCATTTTTTATCCAATGTTATTCAATGTTTTTTACTTTCATGTTATCCAATATTTTTTACTTTTACCTTTTTCTTTTTTAAAAAAGTATTCTCGAACTGGCACCCTTTTTTTTGTTCAATGTGATTTTTTTAAAATATTTATCTTGATTTTTTCTTGCTTAATTAGTCTGTGATCCTAATCAAGCAGTACGAAGTAAACGACACCTTTTATAGTCTTCCTTCAGTTTCTTTACAAATAATATCATTGCCTTAAGAGACAACAATTTTGTATTTCAATTGGCCATATGATCACTTTGGGGTTTTTTTTTAAAAATTTAAATAGTGAAATAGGTTGCCCTAACAATCATTTCATGGTTATAGCAGCAATCTGTTTAAATTACACATACAAATAGTTTAGTGTAGCAATTATTGCATGCCTACACATTTTTTGTTTAATTTAAATAATAAGCTAGGTTATATGGTAATGATTACTTAACATTGTATCAAAACACTTTCAAGCATTTCATTCTGCAATGAAAAATCATTGACAACTTAATTTCAGAGTATCATTATCTACACACTAAAGTAGTTAAGACTAAAATTATATATTATTACTATAAAAATAGGACAAATTAAGCATATAAATTCACTGTATATGTTCATTAATATTTTACTGGCCATACATGTTCAGCCAAATTTATGTAAAAAGCTTATTACATAATATACATTCCGAATTATATAAAACAAGATGTTGAATTTTTTTATATGAAAAGTTATATCAGTCAACCAAACAGTGTAAAACTTGAGCAAGGATTTGTTTGACAATTATTTTCCAAAATATACTTATTAATGAATTATTCCTCAATCGGCTAATTAGCTGCAAGAAAATTAAGTATTAAAAATGGCTTGATTCAATTTTCTTAATATATTTTCTATTTTCAAGGGTTTAGAGCACTTACTGTTTGTTGCATAATACACTTTTTTTTAACTTTTTTAATAGAGGCAGTTGTTGGCTATTTTTTCTTCATCACCTGCAAAAAGTAGGATTAAATAGAAAACATGTTGGGCTTTGCTTTAAGCTAAGCTATTGAGATGCATCGAAAGCCATATAGCAATATTTTAGTCTATATCAGTGGGCCACAAATCAATATTTAAAACCTGCAGGTACAATTAATGTCAGAGAGTTGTATGTAGTAAGAGGTGATGTTTTTTCTTTTTCCCGTGACTGTAAAAATTTATTCAAAATCTAATACATGAATTTATGACATTAATTAACAGTTAAATGAAAATAAATTATATCTCTATTTATGCAGTAGATCTAAAATTATTTTAAGTCATAATATTAACCACTAAAATTTAACACTAAAAAAATATATCAGAAGGATTGAAAATCAAAAGTTAAATTTTTCTCTTCTTGATCTTCTCATAAAACGGCTACCAATGGTTGCAACAACTAAGGTTAGGTTTTTTGGTTATGAAGCAGAAGAGAGGATCTAGTTCATTTATAATAAATTTTAACAGAGTTACCCATTATATATTCATGTTAAAATAAGTGTATACTTATTGTCTTTCATATCGGTCCACTAAAAATGTCATAAATTTATAATTCATTTGCTCACAATTTAAGTGGACTTACCCCTAATCAATAAACTATATTATTTAGTCTGTTTTATACATAATTAAAACAAATCCATAATTAATATTAGCCCATAAAAAAATTCTAATATTCTCCAACTTGGACAATATTAATTATGACATTTTATATTATAAATAATATTTTTAAAAACGACTCTCGGACTGAATACTTTAAACTCAAATGTGACAACAAAATTTTAGAAAACATATAGTTTATTGATAAAATGACACCTTAAACATAATCATGTCCATATTAAATTATCAATATCGGATTATGACAGTAATTATGTCACTTATTGACATAATACCAATCAATAGTCACAAATATTAACAACTTAAACGATTTGGATTTTGATATGTCAGTGTAGCAAGAAAACAACACTCATATGTGATCAATACATTGTTTTTTTCGTCAGTCTTCTAAATATTTCTCTTTCACACATGCCCAAACGAGCAAGAAAAATTCACAAGGCTTCACAATAAGACTTTTATTTTCATTTTGAAAATACACACAATATATGTCTTAACCTTTGTTTTCAGAAACACAATTGGAAACTAACATAGCTTAAGATAATCACACTAATCTTAAGCACATCACGCACAACTCATAGCATGCTATACACACAATGTGCACATACGCATAACAAATAATCACAAAGTACTCAACTCATATAAATAAATATGAATAAGTAATGTAGCAAAATTATTTAACTTAGTCGTTCAATTACAAGTACAAAACTCTCACTAACCAAACACATCAAAAGACTCTACAACACTCATATCACAAACATGTTTCTTGAAAATTATGGGCCCGAATCCTTTGGTTAGAGGATCAGCTAACATCAAATTAATACTAACGTACTAAATCTCAATGTCTCTTTTCTTTACTAAGTCTCTGATTGTAAGATTAATTTTCATATGTTTATAACCACTTGAACTTATATTGTTTTTAGAGAAGAACACAACAACATTATTATCACAATAAATTTGAAGTGGCTTAATAATAGAATCGACCACAAACAACCCATAAATAAAATTTTTAATCATATAGCTTGTGTACTAGCACCATAACAAGCAATAAACTCAGCTTGCATAGTAGAAGAAACTGTAAGTGTTTGTTTAACACTATTTCATGAAACAGCACCACCAGCAAGCATAAAAATATAACTCGAAGTGGACTTTATATCATCTTGACAACTTGCAAAATCAGAGTCCGAATATCCCACTACTTCAAAATCATCCACCCGCCTATAAATCAACATATAATCCTTTGTCTTTTGTAAGTATCTCATTACTTTCTTAGCAACTACCCAATGATCTCATACAAGTTTAGAAAGATATCGACTAATAATACTAACAATGTATGCAATATCTAGTCTAGTACACACTTGGAAGAACATCAAGCTGCCAACAACACTTACATAAGGAATATTATTTATGGTCTGTTTCTCTATATCACTAGGCATTGCTTCTTACTAAATTTATCTCCTTTCATAACAGGAGTATCACCACTTTTGCAAGATTACATATTGAATCTACTGAGTACACGATCAATATAAGCCCTTTAAGAAAGACCCAATAAATGACAAGACCGATCATGACGAATCTCAATACCCAAGATAAAAGATGCATCTCCAAAATCTTTCATATCAAAAGTCTTAGAGAGTAACTGCTTAGTCTCACAAATCATCCTCATGTCATTACTTGCCAACAAACTATCATCAACATAGAGAATAAGAAATATAATTTTATTTCCACTGATCTTATGGTAAATGCATTGATCTATCTTATTCTCTGTGAAATCAAGTGAAGTGACTATATCATCAAATTTAAGATATCATTGACGAGAAGCTTGTTTAAGACTATATATAGATTTCTTCAGTTTACAAACCAAGTGTTTTTTACCACATTCTTTAAAACCCTCGGGTTGCACCATGTAAACTTCTTTACCCCAATCACCATTTAAGAATGTCATCTTGACATTCATTTGATGCAACTCTAAATCAAAATGAGCAACCAAGGCCATAATTATCCTAAAGGAATCTTAGAGGAAATATGAGAAAAAGTCTTATTATAATCAACACTTTCACGCTATGTAAACCCTTTAGCAACCAATCTAGCTTTAAATTTTTCAACCTTTCCTTTAGAATCCTTTTTGGTATTGAATACCCATTTGCAACCTATAGATTTATTAATAAAAGGAAGTTCCACTAGTTTCCAAACTCCGTTATGACTCATCGATGTCATCTCATCTTTCATAGCATCAATCCAAAAATCAGAATAAACACTATTAACAGTCTCATCAAAAGATACAAGATCAATGACATGACCTGTATTATAATCACCTTCACCAAGATAAACCCCATAATCATCTGGAATTGTTGACCTTCTTGCCCTAATAAACCTTTTAACAAGTAATGATTCAACTACAATAGGCTCCGGAGGATTCTCAATAGAAGGAGGAAGATCAATTGCACCCTCACCATCACTACCTACTTGAATAGGAATCCTTATAATCCTTTCATGTGATAACAGTAAAGAAATAGTTGCAATTTTGTTTTGTACACTATGAATAGGCGATTGAAAAATGTTTAAATCATCAACATCCATCTCAAAAAACTTCGCAGTCATAGACCCTATAATCCTTGTGCCACATGCAAGACAATAAAACTTATATCTTTTAGAATGGACTGGGTATCCAATAAAGTAATAACGGGCAGTTTTAGGGTCAGTCTTTTTCTCATTTGGATTATATAATCTAACCTCAGCAGGATAACCCCAAATACGAAAATGGTTTAAACTAGTTTTTCTACCAGTCCACAACTCAAAAGGTGTTTTAGGTACATATTTGCTAGGGATACAGTTCAAAATATAAAAGACAGTTTTAATAGTCTTACCTCATAAGAATTCAAGTAAGCTAGACCTATTCATCATGCTCCTCATTATATTCTTCAAAGTACGATTATGTCTTTCAGCGACACCATTTTGTTCAGGACTACCAAACATGGTGTATTGGGCAACTATTTCACACTCTTGCAAATATTTGGCAAACAATTCCATATGTTGCCAAGTCTCATCATATTTGCCATAATATTTACCCTCATGGTCAGACCTTATAATTTTAATGACTTTTCCTAATTGTTTTTCAACCTCAGTTTTGAAAATTTTGAACATCTTAATACATCAGATTTCTCTTTTATCAAGTATAAATAGTCATAACGGGAAAAGTCATCAATAAATATAATGAAATAGTTATTGTCATAAATAGTAGGTGAATAAAGTCCACTAATATCAGTGTGAATAATATGTAAAAGATCTGAATTTCTATTAGCACATTTCTTTTAATCTTAGTCAATTTATCATTTATGCAGTCCACACAAACATATAAATTCTCAAAATCAGGAGAAGCAAGAATATATTATTTCACTAGTCTTTCAATTTTTTTTTCTTTTAGATATATGACCTAAAAGTTTGTGCCACAATGAAAAGATTTTTTTTTAAACTAAGGATCGTTTAGTCACAACATTGGTTTCACAAGAAGGATCACAATCACTAGCGTCATCCAAACGCAATCTATATAAATTATCGAACAAAACACATTCACCGATCAATTTAGAATCTGAAAACATATTAACTCTTCCATTACCAAATAGCAAAATGATATCCAATCTTATCCAAAACAGAAAAAAAAAAAAATCAAGTTTCTCCTAAAAGATGAAACATAAAAGGTGTTCTCCAAAACTAGACAAAATTTAGATTCCAATATTAACCTAACTACTCCTACTTGTTTGACATTTATCTCCAAATTATTTCCAACTCTAAGCTTGGATTTCTTTTCACTTGGCTTTCGTTTGCTTATGAACCCCTTCTTCTTCTTTCTTCTTTAGCAAAGTTGTGAATTGATGATAATCTTTTCTATTATGACCTTCTTTATGACAGAATAAACATTTCACCTTATTTTTGTGGACAATTCCAAAATCACCTCCCTTCTTGTTCTGACACCTACCTTGCCATTTAAAATTCTGATTTTTCTTAAGAGTATAATAATTAGGTTTAAACTTACATTTATCCTTTTTAGGATCAGCCCTAGGTTGTGTCACTAGTATGACAATCTCACCCTTTTCTTTCCTAATTTTCTTTTCCTCAGCATCTTATTTGGTTATAAGGTCATTAATGGTCTAGGTAGTGTTTTGGGTGTTATAAGCAGTCTTGATTTGGCTAAATTCAGGAGGCAAAGTATTTAAAGGTTTGGTGAACTATGAATTCATCAAAAATCTCAAGTTTAAGACCTTTAAGTTTGGTTTGAAGGTGAACCATATTTAGAATATAATTCCTCACATTCCCACTATGGTTGTATCTCATACTAGTTAACTGACACATAAGAGTTTCAGCCTCAGTCTTATCAGATATAAAATACCTATCTTCTACATCAACAATAAAAACTTTAGCAATAACATCAGTAGGTAAACTACTCTTAAGGTATTCAGAAATAATTTTTCTTATGGTCATAAGACTAAGACAATTAGATTTCTCCCACTTGACATTTAATTTCTTTTCCTCGATATTGCTTTCACGGGTTAGTTTAGCAGACTCATCCTTATTACGAACATAATTTATTTCACTCATTCCTAAAATAAACTAAATGTCCTCTTTCCACTTCTTAAAGTTTGTGCTAGTCAAAAGTTCAACAGTCGCAGTACTATTGTTGAGACTAAAAGAGACTATTTGAGACAAAACAAAAGTATGTATTAAAATTGAGTTATATACAAAATTAAAGTTATAATTTACACAATCTAGAAAATTCTGGCATCACTACATATTCCCCTTTGGGCAAAACATACACATGCAATAGAATTTCTAGTTATGAAACACATAATCAAGATTACACAAATTTTCGAAAAATCTATCTCCTTTGGCAGACAAACTCTCTAAACTAATACAACTCTTAGCACTAATAGATTCATTCCAATAAGTACTCCCAAAATTAATACATTTAATAGCATTTTTTGGACAGATTATTATATACATTAATTCAAAATTATCTCTTCGCAAAAATTAAAAAATAACTTTATGAATTTCAATGGATGTTTCATTTTGGTGGTAACACCTATATCCATAGTTGTCAAAATCGCGAGTTGACTCGTACGATTTTACGAGTCAAAATCACGTGAACGATTTTAATCGTATATAAAATCGGATTTGTGGTAAAATCGGGTGAAATTGAGTTTTGACTCGTTAAAATCGGTAAAATCGG
>CATIWR010088504.1:0-11894 GCA_949677035.1 Omphalea diandra | reverse complement strand
TATAAAGGTTAGAGTATTTTTGAACTTTACGTATGTTGACTATATTGGTTCATTTTGATATCCCACATTGGGAAATAACAAATAGAAGAATTTTTTTTTTTTTATATAAATAGAGTCTTAATTCCTTCAGTTTGATTATCTCAAATTGTCTACTAATCTCTTAGACAATTTTTAATATTTCTCCATCTTTTGTAATATTTCACTTTGTAGTTTTTTTTCTTAGTGAAATATAATTTTCATAATGTTTGAGGATGTGGGCATAATTGGCTGAATTTCGTTAAATTATGGTGTTCTTATTTTTGTCTTTATTTTTCAATAGCTATTTTGTAAGGTATAATTGTAGTGATATATTGTGCTGTTAAATTACAACTATGATAATTTTGTCTAAGGAGGTTGAGTTTTAAGTGAGACCACTTATGATCTCTCCAATCTTTTTTGAGAATCAACCTATAGTATAGTTTTTCAGTACAATCTTTCACTCTCTATTCATCTATAAATTTTATTAGGTGAATTTGATGAGTGAAATATTACGTTTATTCCACAACAATTAGTATGAAAGCCAAATATTACTCTTAGTATGCTCTGTGGTTATAGTTTAATATGATCTTTCACATCAGAAAAGATTTTCATAGACTAGTTGTATTATGTTTGAAGGCTATTGGAAAATTTTGTAATCGAAACGAAAAGCTCTTAAAAAATATTTACACCTACCACGTCGACAGTTTTATCACAGCCCATTTGGGCAAGAACTAACGTGACAAATTCAAAATTGACAATGAAAATCTTTGATGGTACAAACCATTTCGGTATATGGAAAAGTGAGATTTTAGATGTTATTTTTCAGCAAAATCTAGATATTGTCATTAAAGATAAGAAACCAGATGATGTTCAGGAGAAATATTAGAAGATGATCAATCGATTGGCATGTGGTACAATTCGATCATGCATTTTTAGAGAGCAGAGGTATGCATTTTTGAAAGAAACTTCTGCAAGTAATTTATGGAAGGCACTAGAAGAAAATTTTCTGAAGAAAAACACCTAGAATAAGCTTCACATGAAGAAGAGGTTGTTTTGCTTCACTTATGTACCAGGTACCACAGTGAATGATCACGTTACCAGTTTTAATCAGTTGATTACTGATCTAGTGAATGTAGATGAGACATTTAAAGATGAAGATCTAGCTCTGATGTTGCTGGGATCAATTCCCGAGGAGTTTAAGTTTCTTGAAACTACTTTGCTTCATGGGAAGGTTGTTGTATCTCTTAAAAAAGTATGTGTTGCCTTGTACAATTATGAACTAAGGAAGAAGGACAAGAAGGTCAATTTCAGCAGAGATGCAAAAGCTTTGGTAATCAGAGGGTGTTCGCAGAATCAAAGTATAAGAAAGAATGAGAGATCCAAGTCAAGGCCCAAGTTGAGCAAAGATGAGTGTGTCTTTTGTTAAGAAAAGGGGCACTAGACGTAGGATTGTCCAAAACTGAGAAATAAGGGCAAGCCCGATAAAGGAAAAGTTGTAAGTGTTGCTAAAATTGATAAAACAGTGTTAGATTACTCACTTACTACATCATCAAATAATTTTTATGAAATATGACTACTAGATTCAACATGTAGCTATCATATGTATCCCAACAAGGAATGACTCTTTGATTTTAAAAAACTTAAAAATGGTGGAGTTGTCTGCACAACAAATAACATCCCTTTGACAACATATGAGATTGGTACGATTTGCTTGAGAAATGTGGATGAAACAATCATCACCTTAATAGATGTTCATTATGTGTCAGAATTGAACAAAAATTTCATCTCTGTCGGGATCCTAGACTCAAAAGGGTTCAAAGTGAAAGTGAAAAATGAAGTGATGAAGATTATTTTTGGTGCACATGTGGTATTGAAGGGAATTCAAAAGAACAATAATTTGTACCATTATCTGGGTAGTACAATTATAGGGACAACAACAGCAACAACTTCTATTGATGATTGAGAGTCAGAAGCAACCAAGCTATGACATATGCACTTGGGGCATGCTGGAGAAAAATCCTTGAATTTGCTTACTAAGCAAGGATTATTGGAAGGAGTGCAAACTTGTAAATTGGGCTATTATGAGCATTGCATTAAAGGGAAGCAGACAAGGGTCAAATTTGGACAACAATCCATAATACTGAAGGTATCTTGGATTATGTTCACTTTGATCTTTGGGGTCCCTCCAAAACTAGTTCTTTGGGAGGAAACACTATTAAGTGACCTTTGTTATTGATTTTTCTCAGAGAGTATAGGGGTACATAATGAAGACAAAGGATGAAGTGTTAAGAGTTTTCCTTAAATGGAAAAAGATGGTAGAAACTTAGATAAACAAAAGGATTAAACGTCTCCGAACAAATAATGGTGGAGAATATAGAAGCGATCCATTTGAGAAAATTTGTAAAAATGAAGGCATTGTCAGACACTTTACTATCAGCTCTACATCACAACAAAATGGTGTGGCAGAACGCATGAATCGGGCATTGCTAGAGAAAGTTTGATGTATGTTATCCAATGCTGGGTTGAGTAAAGAATTTTGGGTTGAGACTGTAACATATGCGTGCCACCTCATCATTCGCCTACCACCTACTGCTATTAATGGAAAGACGCCATTAGAGAAATGGTTTGGAAAGCTTGCTACAGATTATGATTCCTTACATGTATTTGGTTTCACTGCATATTACCATGTTAAGGAGTCAAAGTTGGATCCAAGAGTAAAGAAAACATTGTTCATGGGGATCACCTCTGGCATAAAAGGCTATCGTCTATGGTGTCCAGAGACAAAGAAAATAGTTTTTAGGAGGGATGTTACCTTTGATGAATTTACCATGTTGAAAAAGGTGGATGTTGAGCAGTTAGATGATACTTCCAAGTAGGTAGAGTTTGAGAGAATAGTAATCCCAGCAGATGAAGAAGGTGTTGAGACCCATCCTACGGTAGAAGGAGATTCTCAAGAAGGAGGAGTTCAAGGACTTCCTCAACAACTTAAACCAAGTACATCTAGAAGGCCAGAGAGGATGCATAGAATGTCTGACTACTTTGTTGATATGGTGACTTATAAGAAGACGATAGGATTGTTTGGTCACTATATTAATATGGTGTCTCATGCACCTCCAGTTGTAGCTAATGACATTCCTACCACTTTTATTGAAGCAGTCCAAAGTTCAGAAGAAGAAAAGTGGAGGATTGTCATGTATGAAGAAATACAATCGCTTCATAAGAATCAAACTTGGAAACTTGCTAGTCTCCTAAAGGGAAAGAAAACAATTGGATGCAAATGGGTTTTTGCAAAGAAAGATTTCTTTGCCAAGATGATGTTTGCTACAAAGCAAGATTGGTGGCTAAAAGCTACGCTCAGATGGAGTGAATTGATTATAATGAGGTATTTTCTCCAGTTGTGAAACATTCCTCCATTAGAATTTTGTTGGCCTTGGTAGCACAATTAGATTTAGAACTAGTTCAATTGGATATAAAAACTGCATTTTTACATGGAGACTTGAAAGAGAAAATCTACATGACTCAGCCAAAAGGGTTCAAGGTTGCTGGAAAAGAAAATTTGGTGTGTAAACTTGAAAAATCTTTATACGGGTTGAAGTAATTTTCGAGACAGTTGTGCAAAAAATTTGACAAGTTTATCATAGAGCAGAAGTACATCATGAGCAAATATGATCATTGTGTATATTTGCGTAAGCTACAAGATGGATCCTTTATATATCTTCTTTTTTATGTTGATGATATGCTGATAGCTTCAAAGAGTCAGACAGAAATTAAGAAATTGAAGACTTAGTGGAGAAAAGAGTTTGAAATGAAGGATTTAGGCGAAACAAAGAAGATTTTTGGCATGAAGATTACTAGAGATAGAAAATCGAAGAGGCTTTGTTTGACTCAAAAACAATATTTGAGAAAGGTACTACAATGTTTTGGCATGAATGGAAATACCAAACCTATTAGTACTCTGCTTGCTCCTCATTTTAAGGTGAATGCCTCTACATCACTGAAGAACAATGCAAAACGAGAGTACATGTCAAAAGTATCGTATGCAAGTGTTGTTGGTAGCTTGATGTATGCTATGGTCTGTATAAGACCTGACATTTTACAAACAGTTAAGGTTGTGAGCAGATATATGTATGATCCAAGAAAAGAGCATTGGTGATCTGTGAAATGAATTCTACAGTACATTAAAAATACTATAGATTTTGAATTGATATTTGAGTATGAAAGTAGTCAGTGTGTAGTCGGATATTGTGATTTAGATTATACTAGTGATCTGGAAAAATGTCGATCAACTACTGATTATGTATTTGTTCTTGCAAAGGCACCAGTTAGTTGGAAACCTACTTTACAGTCAATAG
Source organism: Omphalea diandra (assembly GCA_949677035.1). Lineage (NCBI taxonomy): Eukaryota > Viridiplantae > Streptophyta > Magnoliopsida > Malpighiales > Euphorbiaceae > Omphalea > Omphalea diandra. The sequence continues at coordinate 7,524 of CATIWR010088504.1, read as the reverse complement.
TTGCACTGTCTACTATAGAAACAGAGTACATGACAATCACATAAACTATAAAGGAAGCAATTTGGCTTCAATAGTTGCTTGGTGAATTGAGAATTGAGCAGAAATACGTCAAAGTACATTGTGATAGTCAGAGTGTTATCCAGTTAGCAAAGAATCAAGTTTATCATGCAAGGACGAAGCACATCGATGTTCGATATCACTTTGTGAGAGAGATTATAGAAGAAGATGAAGTTAGAATCTAGAAAATTCATACCACTGAGAATCTTGCTGACATGATGACAAAAGTTGTTACTGCGGTCAAGTTCTAACTTTATTTGGACTTGATCAATATTGCTAACGTTTAATGTTGAATTTGGAGACACTATCAAAAGCTGTTTCAAGAGAGATTAAAGATGTTGAAATTTGTCAAGATGGAGATTTATTGACTATGTTGGATTATTTTGATATCCACATCGAGAAAACAACAAAGGAAAAGAAAGTTTTGTTTTATAAATAGAACTTTAATTCCTTCAATTTGATCATCTCAAAATTATCTACTCATCTCTTAAGCAATTTTCAATATTTCTTTATTTTTCATAATATTTCACTTTGTAGCCTTTTTCTTAGTGAAATATAATTTTGGTAATGTCCAAGTACGTAACCATAATTAGCCGAACTTCGTTAAATTTTAATGTTCTTATTTTTGCCTTCATTTTTCAATAGCTATTTGCAGAGTATAGTTGTAGTGATATATTGTGTTGTTAAATTACTATTAAAGTGATTCTATCTAAGGAGGTTGGATTTTAAGTAGGACCACTTGTGACACCTCCAATCTTTCATGAGAATCAACCTATAGTGTGATTTTTCAGTACAATATTTCACTTTTTATTCACCTATAAATTTATTAAGTGAATTTGGTGAGTGAAATATTACCCATATTCCACAACAACGTACACCAAAAAGCACCAACCTTTATAATCTTGAACCTCCATAAACACTTTGAAATTTATCATTGGTTCATGAAGCAAGAAATTATCTAACCTTCCATTAGCCATATATTTAATCATAAACGAGAAGAAACTCATCTTCGAGTTCTGGGCATACACCCTTGTCATTAGAGAATCTTCATTAAAAATTTTATCGCGTCCAATACGTATAATTGACAGAATTTGAATCTCGATCGACAAGTAGAATTCGATGTGTTTCTGTCTCTATAAGACTCCGCTTCCCGTGTTGAAGTTGCGTGCCTTTATTTGATCTATTTCTATCAACCCTTTCTTTTATAAGCCTTTTATAGATCACTTTCAAAGTGAGAACGTTATAAGCAACCATAAGCAACAAAGTTTTCATGTCTGAAAGTACAATTTTTTTTATTTAATCATAAGCACCAAGTTTTCACGTCTGGGAGGCATGACAGATCTAAATGAGTGGTATACAATGTTTGACCATATTCATCTATTCAAAATACCTCTCACATAGCTCAACCTTGTCCAGTGATTGAAATTTAGATCACCCCATTCTGGCTCAGGGATTATGCTAGGCATAGCAAAGTAAACATGCTCAAAGAATATAGGGGAAAAAAGATAAAGCTGTAGTTAGCCAGTTTAACTGGAAACATCAAAATTGGAATTTTTATATTGCATAGCTCTGCTCAGAAAGCAGATTCCTACGGTCCAAACAGCAGAAGGAAAAAGAATATATCTCCTGTCCCTGACATTCGCATGGAATAGTAAATTATAAAGTCACTAAAGGTTTAAGTCCAAGCGGAAGAGAGGAAGAAACAGAAAGACATACCTTTATCAGTTTCTCCCATTTGAATCTAAGCTAATTGGAAACCAACTGCGCAGCAAATTTCTGAACCATTCGGATGTTTTATTTGTAAAGGAATACAACACTTCAATTTAAGGGTAAAATAAAAGAATGCAAAGAATGACAGGTTGGACTGGAAGGATATCTTTTCATCAAACATGGGATGGTTAAGCATCAGCAAACTGTTATTATTCACAATTGCTCTAACCAGTATTTCTTTGGCTTCCTCATGTTTCTTCTTTAGCATGTTGCAAATCTGCACCAAAAATATCAAAAACTGTCATTTGTGAATATATTATAGCCATGTATGGTGAAATCAAAGTTCAGAATTCAGAAAAACAATCTATTATTAGAGAAGATTCGCAGGGCTATATCAAAGTCCATCACAGATATGCACGATTTTATTATAACAGAGTTCCAAACCTCTATGAAGTAAACCATACATAAGCACTAGAATTGACTTACATCATCAAGCTCTTTTGCATATGCTTCAGCTTTTTCAACATTTCCATCATTTTCCACAGCCAAAGAAATGGCTTGTTGCTTTGTATTTGCTTGTTGAGGAATTTCAAATCCAGCTGGTGACTGATTACAGAGAACAATCTCGGTCTCACTCTCTGCCAGATTATCATAATTGCGTCCCTGATATGAATAGGAAGACAAGAAGTTAGGACTTAACTAATCAGGTTTCAATCGACTATATGTCACCATATGCACAAACCACAGGCTTTTTTGAAAAGATACCTGTTCTTCAAATGTGCCTTCCAATGGTTTTTTCAAATTTCTGCAAGCATGTGGGACAAAGAGCATGTTTATTCTAGAAAACCACCAGTAGTTGCAACAAATATGAACATAAATGTATGATGTTAACCTGTTTTCATTTGGTGACTGAGAAAGACGTTTCGGTGGATGCAAGTGCGGTAGATCTGCATATGATGCCTTCAAAAATGCATCTTAAAATATTAATGATATGCCTCAATACTTTCTTAAGGATCTTGAACAAAAATACTAGTGTTTTCATAACCAAACAATTATCTTGATAATAAGTACTGGCAAATCTTTGTAAGTCAAACATGATAAGATATATATTTGGGACAAAAAGAAAAAAGAAAAATGAACCTCGGGGCTTTTTCGTTTCAAAGATGTGCTCAGCAAAGTTTTTCTCTCAGCATTAACAATTGGATGGATAATCTTAGATGCTGTAATTCCTTGTACTACCATGATTTTCTCTGAGTTTTTCAAGGAACTTAGTCCCCTTTCAAGTACAGTATCTGAATGATCTTTGCTCACTCCGGTAGGCCTATGTTGAGAGGCATTCAATTATCAAAAATAAAGGCAATGAGAAACATGAAGATCCACATTCTTATCATCATACCTTGAAATTTTCAAGCTAGAGAGATCAGGTGTTCTCTTCCCAGCTTTAAGCCTTTCAACAGCAATCATCTTTGAGCTCCGGGTTGATTCCATGCTTGAAATTACAGTTACAGAGTTTACACTTGTCTGGGTATTGGACTTAGTTGCCTTGTCAGATGAACAGGCAGAATTAATTCCAGAGCTGCAAAATATTTCAACAGGCTCCCAAATCTTATACAGTTATATGCTCTCCGCAAGTAACAGTGCATAATGCATTTCACTTGAAAAACTAGAACAATGCCAAGTCAAACAATACATTAACTAATTGTCAGACATTAACAAAGAAGCCTCACCCAAAATTATTAACCACTTTATTGTTCATTCCACTTCCTACCACAGAAGAATTCCCTTTTGTTACTTCTTTATCAGGAGGCCTTGGATTAGTAAGCAGTTTGCAGGCATCTTTTACACCATCACCATTAAAGCCCTCCCTGCTGAAGATTATAAGGAACATGTTCATTTGGAAATTACACTGGAAACTTACCTTTTGCCCAAAACATAAGCGATCTGTTTCTGCTTATGGATGGAAAATATTATTATATTATCAAATAAGAAAAACCTTTGTGGTAAAATCATAATTCCAGGTAAAGATGCCTCACAGTATATCACTTGGATTTTCAACATTCTTTTCACTGCTTGGCAAAGCAGGTTCTCCTTTTGTCAATTCCGCGGAAAGTGATTTTGCATCACCAATAATTTTTCTGTGTGTTTTTTCATCATCAGCTTTGAAACCCTGCCTGTCAAACCAGAAAATGAAAAATTCAGTACTTACAAAAATTGAACTCATTGCAGAAAGAAAATCTTACCTTATCCCATTTTCAGGACTCGAAGCAGCAACTCTTTTGCTCCCAGATAAGGAAGCCTCGATACCAGCAGATGGTGCTTGACATAGTCGAGGTTCAGTTTCCTTGGATTTTTGAAAAAATTTTGAAGAGACAATTTCTGATTCCTTCTCCTTTATTGGTATCACTTTATTGACTAATGATTCACTATATATGGAGTTACCAAAAATGGAAGAAGAAGAGGAAGATCAGTGATACCATAAGTAAATTGTCATGCCCCATATAGGAGCTTATATACCAAACTTTGACAAAAACTTATCAAAAATATAATACTTTTATTTAATAACAAAACACAAGCATACAAAGTTTAGAACAGCAATCAGCACATTAATTAGTAACACAGAGAGTCTTATGATAATTTAGCAGGTTCAGATGGTGATGAATTGATTACAATAGAGAAAATGGAAACTACGTGAGCAGTATGTAAATTGGCTAACCTCCTCAGTGGAACCAAAAGTTTTGAAGGTGACTTCTGGATATCTATGTTTTCCTTGATTTCATGCAGTCTTGACCTTAAAAGAGTTGCAGTGGATGTGGCTTCAATATCTAGATCATCTAGCATTGGCTTAGTCCCTGTGATAATAGTTGGGGTTTCACTATTTGCCTTTTCACCATCACCTGTACTGTGTTCTGATTTGCTAATGTATGGTGGAAATGAATTATTCAACTGTAAGTTCTCATGATTAGACCCAATCATTCTGTCAATAACATTCTCCTCCTCACTGGATTCGATATTCACTTTTATAGCCAGGGAACCGGATTGAATATCTGATTCAGCATCTTGAGTTGAATTATTCCCATCAACAGATTGGACAGGTAAACTCTGGTTTATTTGTTGAGCAATAGGCTTTGTGGCCATTGCCTTCACTAGGAAGTGACTCTGTTCATCAGCCTCTTCTGCAGGAGCAGAAATTGTTTTCTCAGATGAAGTTCTTGCACTATGTGACACAGCTAGATCTCCAAGATTTCCAGATCTTGAAGGAAAATTGGCATTTGAAGAAGTGCCAGTTCCTCCGCAATTTACATTAGTCTCAACAGTGCCAGTAGTTGCATTTTCTGATGCTGGAAGCTTGTTAGGTTGGTTTTCATCAAATGCATCATCACCAGCAGCTGGGTTAACTTTTGAGCTCTGATGTTCACTCGTATCTGAACCAGTCCTTTTATTGTGCAGGTGCTTTACAGAAGTGTTCCCCCCTTGAATTATGGATGAATCAAAGTTGAAATTATCCAACCTACTTTGCAAAAAATTGTATGAGGTAAGCAATTTTGACACTCATTATGAGGTCCTTCAGACAGCTTGTAGAAAATTCCCAAATAATTCGGTTCAAATCCCCAAATGACTTTGTATACTTACTCATTAAAATCAAAAGAAAAGCCAAAGCAGTCTCGTTTTCCTTGATGATTTCCACTAGAAGATTCGCCTTTAGAACTTTCTTTTGGTTTTGTACACTTTTTGGATGGCAATGAGATATCAAGGTCAGGCATGTGCATTTTGAAGGATGTTAACTTGTCAAAATCACCGTCTAGATTAAAATCCAAATCCCTGGAAAAATATTATTACGTTAGTATTAACTTAGTATGTAGCCTGTGTGTGCGGAAAAGCATGTTCATGGGGGTGTGTGTGTGTGTGTAGTAGATGAGCATCCAAGCAAGCATTGTCATGAAATACATTTATTTGGAGACAAAACATGTAACTAAGGATATATCCACAACACGTGCGATTTGCAAAATAAGGAGTTCAAAGAAGATCCTCGGGATAATTGTAAGAACAGTACCTACTACCAAAACAGTGAGGCAAAATTGTATGGTGAGATATTAGATTCATGGAGGGAAGTTAAAACTACGGTTTTTCAATACTCACAGTTTATCAAAGTTGAATGTCTTTTTCTTGCCACTTGAAACAACTGTATCAAAACTAAAATCCATTGTGTCATCTCCTGCAACTGAAAGTGATTTCCAGGAGCTGAGGAACTCTGTTCCAATTTCCTCATCTGCTACCAAGTTTCAGATTTTATCACATATGCATGATGAGAACATAATAAAATAAAATTCCATGTAATTGCAAGATCTGGATGCTAACAGCTTCAGGTAAAAAACATAAATAAATTTCTAACCAATAGCCTCCATTGTGGAACCTGGAAGGTTCCATAACCTTCACATAACATGTTGGGATGTCCGGCCATCTCCAAGGTAGAATACAGGAGAATAATAATCAGAAATAAAACAAAACGACATGTGTGTCTAGTTAATGTTGAGTCACTCTAATGGTTCAAGCCCTAATATTGAACTTCAGATATTTCTCTCCACTTTCCTTTCACAATGTCATTCTCACTATTACCTGCCGTTTAGAGAGTGCCTTTGTCTATTGCAGCTACTTCAGAACTAGGCAATGCATACTTCCTATTCATTTCATTGTAATACTAATTTCTCTACACCATGTCCACTCATTTGATTTCCTTTCAGTGCATGGTGTATATAAAGTGCATCTTACAAAATACCTAGAGACAATTTTTTGTCTTTGGAAATAACAGATGAAGATGTTCCCTTCTGCGATTCTGCCATCCGTGAAGTATGTGCCACTTGTAGTTAGCAACTGCAAATAAAGAGATGACTTTCAGATGTGGAAAAGAGTAAAAAGGTCAATCTATAACGATCTGAACATAATGGAGTCCAAGCATCCAGTTCAATGGTGACAGAAAAACAGATTGAAAGTAACATTAAAGCTCAGAAAAACAAATAAACAACTTAGTTAAATCAATATAAGCTGTGCATCATAGAAATGCCTCATCTAGACCTACCAAAATCATCCTGTATACCGCTAGTTAGCCATCTAGAGACAATGTCATTCACTATAAATAAATGAACCTCCCTGATTCTCCTTCTCTGCAATATTCTTCTCCCAAATGGATATTCATTTCATTGGAATCAAGAAAATTAAGTTTGTAATATCACCTCGTTCTATAAGAATCAAGTATATACATAAATACTGGCTTTCATTCTATAGTCTGAATACCAAACAAGGTAAAGTCAAAGCTACAATAAGTTAGAACTCTTACCGCACAACAAGCAATAAAAGCTAAGTCCTTAGAAGGCTCCAAAGAAAAAAAAAAAAAAAAAAAATCCTGGAGTAACATACCAGACTTCCTAAACTCTCCAAACCAGACAAATCTACAAACAAAAACGCTCTATCATATACATGAAATATAACCAGTGGCAAAACAATCAGCTATCGAGACATCATATAATAGACACACGACCTAAGAAACAATCAATCTGATCTTGTAGCGCACAACTGCCAATTTGCCATGTAAATGGTTAATTATTAAAATTAAACCTAAAATTGTAAAGGATCTAGTGATTGTAGGTAAAGATAACTGAAATTAACTTGAAGAAAAAGTGAGTTCAACTTCGAACAATTGTCATGTCAAACCAGCCGTACCCAATCGTATAAACTAAATTCAGCGAAGAACTAATCATAAAC
>CATIWR010088486.1:0-36688 GCA_949677035.1 Omphalea diandra | reverse complement strand
TTGAGAAGAAGATAAATTTACTTACCTACTGTCCCAAAATTGAAAAACCCTAGGCAGCTCACTCTTCTCCCTCTCTTCTTCTTCTTCTTCTTTTTCTTCTTCTTCCTTTCCCTTTCTTTCTTCTTCCTTTGCTCTCTTTTGTTTCTGGTATAACCCACGTTTTTCCCTCAAAATCTGACCCTAATGGTCTGTATTTTTATCTTAAATAAGTCAAAAGATAGGGGCCGGTTTCCTATTGGTTGAAAGTTAAAAGTTTTGCTTTTAGTCCCTCTTCTTCACTCATTAAGCACTTCCATCGATCTCCTAATTCCTAGATACTCCTTATAATTTTTATTAAGCTATAAGAAAACATTATTTATGATACTATAACATGCACACAACATAAAACAATTTGCCTTGCAACTATACAAATACTACATATATGTTCAAGTGTCCCCAACTACAACAATGCTTCTAAATGATTATTTATCTAATGCATATGTTCATGTGATAATGCCAATGCATGTGTTTTGGGATGTTACATCATTTCTCTTCTCTCTCATTCCAGTTTTAATTATTATACACCAATTCAACCCCCCCTCCCCTTTTTTTGGTGCCTAGGGCCAATAAGTGGTATCAAAGCTTGACTTCATAATCAAAACTTTATTGGATGAACAAAGATCATGGCACAATGGGGAATCCACTCATAACTCAAGCCTTACTTTGATGGAACATACTATACTCATTGGATGTATAGGATGGAGATCTATCTTGACATAGATGTGGTGGACCTTTGGGATGTGATCATTAAGGAATGGAAGCCACCCACTAGAGTTGTGGATGGTAATGAAGAATTAATCCTAAAGGAAGAATAGGTTGAAGCTCAAACATCTAGCATTGAGGTAATTGGGAAGAAAAGTGCTCCTAGCACTAAGCTTCCTAAGCTTAAGGGCAAAGGGAAGGCTATCCCAAGCTATAAAGCTAAGACTCAAAGAGCTAATCCTGCTTACATTTACAATAAAAAACATGGTCAATCTCATACAAAATTTTCTACTCCTACTCATCATATATGTTCATGTATGCATTCACATGACCAAGGTATGAGAAGGCCTCCTACTCATACTAAATTTGTGCAAAGAAGAAAGACTCCTAAGTCTAAACTCCAATGCCATTATTGCATGACATTTGGACATATTAATATTCATTGCTATATTAGGAAGACTCACCTTAAATTAGAGGACTCTTCATCTTCTAACCCCCAAGGACCTAAGTATGCTTGGGTAACTAAGAAAAGGTAACTTCTATTTTTATGTAGGGGAATGTGGCAACCACCAAATCAAGCAATTGGCATGTGAATAGTGGATGTTCCAAGCACATGACTAGAAATAGAAAGCTATTCATGGCATTGAAAGAAAAGGAAGGTGGAGATGTTACATTTGGTAACAATGCCAAGGGTAAGGTAATTAGCATTTGAACCATTGGTAAGAATGGATGTTCTTTAATTGATAATGTTATTTTAGTTATTGACTTACAACATAATTTGTTAAGTGTAAGTCAATTGTATGACAAAGGCAATAAAGTTACCTTTGACCCTAGGGAATGCCAAGTCACCATTTTAATGGATGATGAGGCTATTTTCAAGGGTGAAAGGAAAGGCAATTCCTACTCAATTGACTTAGACAATTTGGCTAACCAATCTTTTAAGTGTCTTATGTCTGAGCAATGAAGCTTGGTTGTGGCATAGAAGGCTTGGGCATGCAAATTGCAATTATATTTTTCAGATATCGAAGCATAAGATTTGGACATCTTGGTGCATAAAGTTTTGCATAGAGACACATGGACCACATGTCGTCAGCTGATTTCCAACTCTCTCCTTGTGTCATGTACATACATCTAGATAGGAACCAGTTTATGGTCACTAGTCTTGACATTAGTTAACATATATGTACATTAAATACATGTTGGATTGTGAGTGTATGATAGATAAACCTTTATGCACATATATATTCGAACATTAATGCTATGAGTTTTGTAAATGAAAATGGTCGTTACATCAAGTGAGGGATAAAGAAAGAATATAAAGGAGACACAAAGATTTATAGTGGTTCATGTATTAACCAACCTTATGTCCACTCCCCAATTCTCTACAATTGGGTATTTCTCTCACTCAAAATGGTATTTCCAAGCTTACACCTAACTTTTACACTTTATGTTTTCAAAGCTCACACAACAACCACTCTTACAAGTGTTTTCTAAGGCTCACACTAAAACCTCTCTCAAATGTTTTCACAGGCTCATATTATAATCTTTTACAAGTAGTGTTTAATGCTCACACCGAACAATCATAATCTTATAAAGAGTATAGCGAATTTAGTAGCTAAATTGTAAAAGCTTTTACACAAGTAATAAATTGTCTTTCTATCTCTTATTAATAACTGTTTCATAGTGTTTTTATACCCTATACCCACCTAAGAGGCATTAGACTATGAAACTCATCAAATTTTTAAGATATGCTAGGCAGATTTTGCATTAATTGCATGTCAGGCAGGAGTCGTGATCATTACTGATTATTCGCAGTTGTGACATACCAATTTCAGTATGAAAGCTAAAAATTACGGCAGAAAACCCCGTTTATGTCTAACGGCTAGTCCATGCGTTAGCTCCTCATTTGTCCATCAGAAAAATATAGTTGTTGCTTTCTAATTGCCCATAAAAGTAGCGATTGCGATCAGTCCAAGTATAGAGCACGATTGAGACTCAAATACTTCTATTTGAAGGACAATTTTCATCTTCATGAATCACGGTTGGTACCCATAATGTTGACCTCATGAATTTTGTTCTTCATTGAATAACTTGGACACTTGGCACCCTGTGATTATGGACTTGGCTCTCTCTTTAGTCACTATGAAAGTTGCAGTCCTGACTGATGTGCAACATTGGCCACGAATTCGTTTGTGACTTCAACACTCCCATCTTTGGATGAGTCACAGTAGTAACGATACCCGCATATCCGTCTGACCTCATTTCATCCTATCTTGAACTATGTCGCGATCACAAATTATAAATCACTAACCGCGAATTTAGATGAACTTTGCCTTATTGATGATTATGAAAGTCATCCAACTTCTAATTGAAAGTCTAAATTAATTATGTAAAACAATAAAAATATTAGAATTGATCAATCTCCTTTGTCAATATCAAAAAAGGTCCAGGACTTAGGGTTAACCAATCTAGTCCAACAATCTCCCACTTTTTGATTTTGACAACTTAGATTTATCCTAAGGGAAAATAATGCATGATTGTGAAGTTGAAGTGGTAATTTATTCAATGTATACTTGAAATATTTTGGTATACTTAGAAGTTTTAGTGAATTTTTCTAAGTATGACTTCAAGGCCAAAATTCTAAGTATGATGCTTTTATGTTCTTATGTTTTTATGCTCCCCCTTAACTTATGCTATTATTTTTCTCTCCCCCTTTCATTCATTATAGATTATTTCTTTCCCTATTTGGCAAAATAAAAAAGAAGGTAAAAGGGAAAAAGATCAATTGCATAAATAGACAAGTAATCATAGGGAGCAAATGCATAAACAAATTGAAATAGAGCAATCACATGGCACATAATTTCATCAAAGAAACAACTTTTATATATATAAACTTGTAAACAAGTTTTATAGGATCACATTGTTTGCATAAAAGAAAGATTCGAAATATATCTTAAACTAGAAAGCAGGAGAATCATCTTTATCTCCAGAAAAGTCTTCATCATCACTATGATCTTCACCTTCAGCCTCATCTCCATCCTCCACTTGATCATTGCATTCTTTTTCATAAGTATCATCAAACTCTATAAAGTTTAGAAGATGGCAATAAGGGACTCCCAACTTCTCTTGCAAGTCTACCATATAATTATGAAGATGAGAAAGGAACAAAAATCTCATTTTCATCATCCTTATAAACTTATCCAGTTTATTGTTGATGGTAGCAAGCGAGAGTTTAGCCTTAGGCTTTGGTTGAGGAGGAATAGATGAGGCTCCTTCTTCAATAATTAGTCTCTTCCTTTTTGAGGCTAGTGAGGACTCCACTTTTTAGCACCAATTGCACGCAAAGTGTAGGCATAAGTGTCTGGGTGAATTACTTTGGCGTTTATGAGATAGGTGAGATCAAGAGAGTTTTGTGATGGTAGAAGTTTCGTAGTGAGGAACTTTTCGTTATCCTTATTTAGAGCTCCTACATATCAATATATGATATGGGATGGAAGAAGGAATTGGCTTTTAGGATTGGTGCTCATGTGGATTAATTGATCCATAAAATATCTACCTATTTGGATTGGCTTGTTCATGACAAGGCAAAAAATAAATGCCAAGTCCTTTTGTGGTACTTCTCATTTCCATCACCTTTAGCATTAATCGAGAAGGTGATGATATGATGAAGTATCCAAAATGGTAAGGTTTAATGTGTTTGGCCAAAGAGGTTTTGGGGTCGTGTTTAGTTTCGATTGAGATTTATGACTAAAACTCAGAGTAAATAACATCAAGTACTGATATAATGAAAGGTATATGTTATTCAACTTGAAGGTTGAAAAGTGAGCAAAGTTGGTCGAAACTAATGAAATGGGGGTCACCAAAAACTTGAAAAATTGACCCGTATTGGCATGTTTGTGAATTTGCTTTGCGGCTGAGTTGTACCATGCACATGAATTCTCTAGCCACTTCTTCATATATGGGTTCTTCCTGGAAGATAAACTCGATCTAGCCCAAGTTCGATAGAATGCACAAATTTCTTCGTTAAGCCCAAGTGTCTCTAATAGGAAAGTTGAAGGGATTTTGTTAAGGACAATTTTTTTGGAGGAGTTTGCTTTGTAGCAGTCTTTCTCCTCTTTTGTAATACCCTTCATAAGGTGAAGAGTAGGAAGGGCAGAAGGTTGAGCAATGGCCTTACCTTTTTTTGTTCTAGACATTTTCTCATGAGCCATAAAAGGAGTTTGAGAGATTTTTAAAGTTGAAGAGAATTTTGAGAGAGCGAATTGGATGTTGGAAGTGACGTAAGGATGTTACTATTTTAGAGGGGTATTTATAGCCATTTGGGGTCTATAGAAACGACTAGAAATGCAATAACGAAGATATGGAAATGGTTGGGAATCAAATCACTTAATGGCTAGGCGGTTACCCTAATTTGAGTCCATAAATTTTGGAGTCGCGACCACTAATTCTAAAATTTATGAGTAATAGACAAATTTTCCATTGGAATATGCGCTTCACCGGTCAAAATTTTGAATCTTGACCAAAATTCGTGGTGGAGCTCAATTCTTACGATCCCGATTTGATGTTTGACAACAGGGTGACTTAGGCTTGTAACTCGCGACTGTGAACAATAAATGGTGACTGCGAATTATAAGGCAACAAGGATAAGAAGGAAAATTAAGTTTTTGAAAAATTCAAAATTGTGATAGACTTGGAATATGTCATAGAAAAACACAACATATAATTAACACATAAGATCAAATTTTCACTTTAGGAAGCTTCCATCAAGCATTCTCAATTCTCTCTTAATGAAGTTCAATCTTTCTTGATCGACAAGTTTAGTGAAAATATTTGTAAGTTGATGATTTGTGTCAATAAATTCTAACACAACATCACCCATTTGCACATGATCTCTAATGAAATGGTGTCTAATATCTATGTGTTTGCTCCTCGAGTGTTGGATGAGATTTTTAGAGAGATTGATAGCACTAGTGTTATCACATTTAATAGGAACGTGATTAATCACTTTACCAAAATCCTTCAGTTATTGTTTCATCCAAAGGACTTGGGTGCAATAATAACCCGCAGTAGCATACTCGATTTTCATGGCGGATAAGGTAACCGACACTTGTTTTTTTCTAAACCAATACACTATGCATTCTCCTATAAATTGGCAAGTCCCGAAAGTGCTTTTTCTATCTAATAAACTGCCTGCATAATCCACATCAGAATATCCTATGAGACTAAAGGATTAATTCCTAGGATACCATAACCCTAAGTGAATTGTGCCATACAAATACTTAAAAATTCTATTAACAACATTTAAATGTGACTCTTTGGGAGAGGACTGGAACATAGCACACATACATACACTAAACATGATATCCAGTCTAAAAGCAATAAGATAAAGTAGAGATCCAATCATACCTCAACATCTCTTTTCACTTACTGTCTTACCTGATTCATCTTTGTCTAACTTGATAGTACCACTCATAGGGATTTTGGCTACATTGCAACCATCTATGCCAAACTTCTTGAGTATCTCCCTTGTGTATTTGGATTGGTTTATGAAGATCCCTTATTTGGTTTGCTTGATTTGTAGACCGAGAAAGAACTTGAGCTCTCCTATCATGCTTATTTCAAATTCCCTAGTTATACACTTAGCAAAATCCTCACAGAGAGGCTCATTAATAGCACCAAAAATGATTTAACCAACATAAATTTGTACAATTAGTGTATGATTATGCTTTTTAACAAATAGTGTGGTGTCCACCTTTCCTTTTTCAAAATCATTTTTCAAAATAAATGAACTAAGCCTTTCATACCAAGCTCTTGGAGCTTGTTTCAATCCATATAAGGCTTTATGCAATTTAAAAATATAATTGGAAAAATAATATGACAAAAAACTAGGAGGTTGTTCACCATAGACTTCCTCCTTAATAATTCCAATCAAAAATGCACTTTTTACATCCATATGAAAAAATGTAAAATTCATGTGTCATGCAAAAGCTAAAAGTATCCTAATGGTCTCTAATCTTGCAATGGGGGCAAAATTCTAACCATAATTTATGCATTCCTCTTAGTTGTATCCCTTATCAATCAATCCAGCTTTATTCCTTATGATAAGAACTTGCTTATCTAACTTGTTCCTAAACACCCATTTGCAACCTACACTTAAGTATTCTTTAGGCCTAGAGACAAGTTCTCATACATTATTTCTCTCAATTTGGTTGAGTTCATTTTGCGTAGCAAGCTCCCAACTCTTATTATCAAGAGCCTCATTAATTAATTTTGGTTCAAGTTGATAAGCAAATGCAAGATTATTATCTAAAATATTAAGTTGTGATACAGTACTTACACCTTTAGAGGTATCACCAATAATCAAATCTTTGGGATGATCCTTGGAGAATCTCCAATCCTTGGGTAGATCTTGACTTAACTCATCTTCTTGTTGATGTTATGGTTCCTTATCTACTCTCGATGATTCACCTCATTTCTTATATTTATCCTCCTAACTCTAATTTTTCAAGGTTACCTATATGATCATCAATAAAAACACATTTCCTAATATCAAGTTTACTAGATTCATCAAAAACAACATTTATAGACTTTTCAACTGCCATATTGTTGAACTAGGATAATCAATCCTAGGTTTAGAACCTCTTTTGATCTTGACAAAGTAGATTGATCATCACTACTATTTCAAATAAGTGTTGTTCTTGCATAATTGAATAAATATCTTAAGAAAAATTTAAGAAGTTGATGAACTCCAAAGTGACATGTAAATCGCGACCGCAATCTAGGATTCGCGATCGAGATTCATGTTAAGACATGTTGAAAATCATGCAGACGAAATCGCAGAGCCATTCTCGGCTGCGATGCTTGGAAAGAAAGAAGTCAGATTGACACAGATGAATTCGCGGTGGAAGTCTCGTATGAATCGCGACCGCGAATTTCAAAGAAATTCAAAAGCCGCAAGTTCACAACCACAGCTTGACAAGTGTCCCAGAAGATTGTTGGAAATAAAAAATCGCGGAAACATTTTGCTGGTAGCGACCGTGATCCCTATGGAAGAAAGTTAACTACTTTAGCAGATGGATTCGCAGCCTATGTCGCGGCCTGTGCAAGAAAATTTGCGACCGCGACTTCTGAAAGTAGGTAAAAGACAATGGCTATATTTTCCTGGTGAACTAATAAGAAGCTGCCACGTGGTCTAGCCATTAGACACAAACGAGGTTTCCCTTGAAGAATTTGGATTTCGCGACCGCGATTTCATCCTGACAAGCATTAAATGCAAAATCTGTCAAACATGACTCAAAGATTTTGTGAGCTATGATCTGCAACGTCTCTTTGGTAAAGTTTGGCTATAAATACTCCACCAAACAGCCATGAATTTATTACAAGTGTTAAAAGCTCTCAATCTTTGCTACTCATTTTCTTCATCTTCTTTACAAGTGTTAGGTGTAAGCATTAAACACCAAATTGTAAGGTTTTGTGTTAGGCTGTAAAAACACTTTTAGAAAGTTTTAAGTGTGAGCCTATTGAAACACTTTAGTGAGGTTTTGTGTTAGCCATTAAAACATAAGTTGTATAAGTTAGGTGTGAGCTTTAAAACACCATTGATATAGTGAAATACCCAATTGAGTGATTGGGGAGTGGACGTAGGGTCAGTTTTGCCTGAACCACTATAAAATCCTTGTGTCTTAATTGTTCTATCTTCTTCTCTTTATTTATGTTTTAAAATTTGTATCCACCAATTCAACCCCCCCTTCTTGGTGCCTAAGGACAACAACTAATTTTAAAGAAAAGCTATTAGACTAAACATCAACTGTTCCAATGGCTAGTTTTAGAGTTTGGATATATCAAGAGCATTTTTAAGACTCGAATAAGATTGACGAAACTTTAGAGAATAATTGTAAATAACTAGAGAACTTCTAGCAAGCTATTGTGCAAACTTTTTTGGTATTGCTTTGTATTTGGGTAGAGTGAGAATTATTTTTTTACTCTTTAATAGTAGGTTTTCTTGTTCACTAAGAGTGTATTTGCTACCTATTTGAGAGACATTTAACTTTGCTAGGATCTATCCTTGCTAATGGTTGTAAAGGTTGGTATTGAACCTTAAAAAATACCAATGGGTTAGGTTGACTCTCTTATTCTTTGTAAAAAAGAGTGAATGTAAAGGTTGTCCTTGAGCCTATAAAAGGGAAGGTTGCCTTTAAGTCTTGAAAAGGGAAAGGTTGTTCCTAAGCCTATAAAAGGAATAAAAAGGCCTAAGTGAAATCTTGGGGAGTGGAGTAGACACTTTGCCAAACCACTATAAAATATTTGTTCATTTGTGTTTGTGATTTTTGCTATTTTTGTTTATGTCTTTATTCACAACCTAATTCACCCCCCTCTCTTGGGTTGCCACATCTCCATCTAAGGCTAACAATTGATATTAAAGCCTAACCTCTTTTGAAGCTTAAGTGCAAGAGAGATACGATCATGACAACCATTAAGTCTTTTTTTTTTTTTTTTGTAGAAGCTTTCTAAAAAATAGACCAACTCAACCCAAAGGAAGTAGTATATAAATGGAGCTTAAAGACCACTATCAAGAGAAAAGGAGAAGATGAGCTTAATGAATTCCACATTCACAAGTGATGATGAATTCTCCTGCAATAGAAATATAAAAAAGAGGAAGGCCAAAAATAAAGCAAAAGTTGGATGTCTAATGGCCAAAGAGGATGAATCGAATAAGGACTCTTCAAATGAGGTATGCAAACTTGATGATGATATCAAAGATATGTTTATAGCAGAGAATCTCATTGAGGCCCTAAAATCAACAAATAATGACTTAGATAAAACTTTATATATAGAAATAAGATTTTGAGAAATGAAAACGAATCATTGAAAAATGAAATTTCCTCCACTTTTAAAATTAAAAATGAGCTTCTAAAAGAAGTTGAATATTTGAGAAATGAAAAAGAGGAATTGCTTCAAAAGAATTTTTCTTTGATTCTAATGAAAGTGAATTTTTCAAAATGAAAATTGATGCTTTGGAATGAGAAAATGAAGAGTTAAATTTTGAAAATAAATTTTATGAAATTCTTTCTAAACAAAATGAGTTTAAAAAGGAGGTCTTAGAGTTGAAAAGCTCTCTTTCAAATTTTACTAAAGGAAAAGAAAAGTTGGATTTACTTTTGGGCTCTCAAAGAGATACTAAAGTGAAACATCGCGTTGGATATAATCATGGCACTTCCTCCACTTCTAAATGTGTGTTTGTTAGAGCTTTACCTTTTAGAACACCTAGTATTAAAGGTGTTAAATCACAAACCTCTTCACACAGGGCTAATGCTAATGCAAAGCCAAAAAGCACACCACTAACACATGCATACACTAAAAAGCCTAGGTAAAAGGTTAATCATGCTTATATGTATGCATCTTATAAGCCAAAGAGGCAAAAAAAAAAAATGTGCTACACTCTTCAATTAGAAGAAAGATTACATATGAGCACAACACTAACTACCTTCACTCTCAGTCACACTCTAACAGGCCAAAGGCAAATCATGCCTTCATTTATGGAACCAAGTCTATTAAGAATGCATAAGTTCCTTCACATTTTATGCTTCAATTTTCTAAGAAGCCACCTCATATTTGCTCCACAAATGAGCTTAGGAAAGCATTCATTTGGCAATGTTTTTATTATGGAAAATATGGTCATAAAGCATGCTTCTATTATGCGTAAAAGATGAACATGTTTATGTTCCTAACCTCCAAGGACCCAAAAGAAAATAGGTATAAAAAAAGTTTAATTTTATTCTCTTTGGTTCTTGAAAGAACTTGGTGAGGTTGCTTGAGTGAAGGCTTAAGTAGCTTTACAAACTTGTTTAATTCTAAACTTCCTTTTAAGTTTGGGCATTAAATACCCTTTAATTCTTTGCAACATAGGTTACTAGAAATAAGTTCTCTAGAGGTTTAGTTAAGAATTAAAATTTGTTGCTTAATTCTTGAATGTTTCTCAGGGAAAGGTAACAACATTGGATAGGTTTAGGACAAGTTACCCGCATCCGTATCAAACTTTATCGACTCAGTGTTTATCTATCTATTACTGAAGTTGAAATCTTTTCTCTCCACCTTGATGATTATGGGTATCAGCCGCATTTATATATGTGATATGAAAATGTTATCTACATAATACTATTTATATATGTGATATGAAAATATTATCTACATAATACTAATTATAAGAGTAAATCAAATATATAATATTATCCACACAATGGAAACTCCATGTTAAGTTCAACAATGTAATGAGAATGTTTTATTTCTCAATATTCTAATCTTTTCATAGTAATAAAACATACCACAAGTTTGAAACATACCTCTTCTAGTAAAATGTAATGATATTATTCTTCAAGTCTAAAAAGAAGTCTTCAACCCAATAGAACATAATAAGAGATAAAGAAAAGAAGGAAATGGGAGATGAACCTTAAACAATAAAAGAAGAGAAGAAAATAAGAGAGAAAGAAAAGAAAAAAATGGGAGGTGAACTCTGAATTGTAAAATAAAAGAAGAAAATGGGAGATGAACTCTAAATAGTAAAGTAAAAGAAGAAAATGAAAGATGAAGAAAAGGAATAAAATGGGAGATAAAAAGTATAAAAATAAAGTGAGTTCTCATAATTTTGTTGTTGACATCCCCTATAGGTGGGCTTATATTCACAAAAAAAAAAAAAAGGTACTATGGTTCTAAAAAGGTCTAAAAGAGTGGAAATGTTTACGTAACTAACTCTAGCTTTATTTTAATCGAGATGCTATATATCATAAAACAAAGACCATTGGTTTTTGACAATATTTTGAAGATCAGCCAATTTTAGATGAATTGAGTGACTAAAATTCTATAAAACTTTATTTATATAAACTATATCATTTTGACCCCCTTAAAATAATAAATTTTAATATTTCATAACAATTTTTCCATATACTTCATCATCAAATTGAACTCACCTATAATAACAATTCAATATACCATTGAATTGATTTGATATTTTTTCTAATATTTTTCATAAACATAATTTACTATAAAATTTTACAATTTTCTTTGCAGTATGATAGTCTTGTAGAAAAGTATGACATGATAGGACGAATGTAATAAAATTATTTTTATTAATTGATTAAATTGGTGATTAAATATTTCATCATATGACTTATAAAAAAAAATTCATATGCTTTATCAATGAGAAAACAGCTCAAAAAATTTTGATAATTGAATCCAAACACAAAATTATATAGGTATACCCTTATCTCTTTTTAAATGATGCAAATATTCGTAATACAATCAATACTATTGTTTTCTACCTTGCCCAACAAATTTGCATATCATAATTATGATTTAATTGAACTAATTTATTTTTCATCCTACATAGTCATAAGTCTAATTGCAATTGTTTTGTTCCTATAAAATAAAATATCACAGGTCTATGGCAAGCTTATTATAACAAACTAACAACTTAATCTAACTTTTGATTATTCACAACACCTTAAGTTATATCACCTTCATGTTCATCATTGGGAAATGACTTCATTTTTATATCTCATTAAAGTATATAAAAATTAAAAACGTCTATATACATATCTTAAAGAAATATATGTTAGATGAATCCATTCTAACAATTTAACAAGTCTTGCTCCCATATAACAATATCACACAAACTAGCTAATCTATCCATGTCAGTTTCATCTTCATCAGCATATTTCATCATAAAATCTTGATCATATCACCATTATCTTCATTAATATATTTAATTATGTATCTATAATAATTACCACAAGGCAATTAATTAGACTATAATTTTGAATTACAGTTCATATTCTTTAAACATACAAATTTAAATCTTACTATAGGAAGTGTTTAAAAATTCTTTGCTTGTATAATAGTTGTTGAAATCAAGCAACACAACCTCTAAGGATAAACTTTATCATAACATCTATCTCAAGCTCTTTAAGCATTGTATCACATTGTGTAAAAAATAAAGTTAATCACTATCAAATTAATTGGTAAAAGTATGAAATTTCAAAATAATTTCAACTTCTTACATTTATTCCTTTTTTAGTTAGATGAGCAGTCATATACTTTAACACTTTATTAATTTAGTGTTGATGCTTTCTACCATCGTATCCCTTATGAGGTGTATGATAAACATAACAATTTTTTAGAGGGCCCAATTGTGAGGCCTAGTTAGGTGGAAAAATCTAATGGTCCAATTTTGATTTGATCCTAAGAGTTATATTGTCATTCTAAAGTTCAACAAAGATGATATAGATAATGAAAATTATTTCTCCAGATAATCAGTTATGAAAAACGATCTCTCTCTTAAAGACATATTATGAGCATTGAATTTCTAAACTTTCGGATACAAGCCCAATGATGAGAACTATTAGATTTCTTCCTTAAGATGTAAAGGGAATTGCAAAAGGATGAAGAATAAAAGTCTTAAAAAGCCTTGGGTCAAACCTCAAACTAAGCCCAAAAGCATAAACCCATCAAGGCTAAAAGTCCAATACTGCCAACCATGATTTAAATGGTTGTACAACCATCTTATTCAGTAGTATAATAAACTTACTTGACTGTATAGCCAAGTAGAAAAATCTAGCCCACATAACCTTATAGGATCATACCCCTTGTTAATTATTGCACATCTACTTAATGGGTTGTACAACTAACCTTTTTACTATACATACCACTTAAAAATACTAATTTCAAAACCTTCATAGCCCTTATCTATTATGGGTTGTGAATGGAGTGTAACTAGAGCCATTTTAGCTCTAGTGCACCCCCTTTCCCTCTATAAATACCTCTCACTTAGAGAAGAAACCTTAAAGTTACTCTATCAAAATCTTCATTTAAACCATCCTTAGACACAGAAACAAAACCCTAACCCACTCACACCAAGATTTAAGGTAGAACCAAGGAATTTTCCATTTGATTTTATGTATTTCCAATGCATTTGGAGGATAATACCAAAACTAGATGCCTTTAAGGGTAAGAACAACATTCCAAAGCATCTAAGAGTCCCCCTCCCTTTTTTCTTCTTCCTCTTTTCTTTTTTCTTCTTTTTATAAAACCCAATCTATGTGGGTTATACAAATTTTTGGCATTGATATGATGACCATGTCCTCTCAATCCCCCCTACTGATCGATAAAAGGATGGAGTTACAACTATGATTCCACTTGTTCGAGTGTAACCTCAAGCCGCGATTTTTAGGCACTTATAATAAGGTTCATAAGTCTTATCTTTGGTGTATTTCATCTTCAGAGGCCCATCCATTAGCTCATCTTCACCTAGGCCTTAAAGTATCCTCATTCTTATATGCTTAAGTCTTATATGGCAAAGCTAAGACTCATTGCTAATACAAACAATACACTTGAAAGTTTGATAAGATAAATTGCCTAAATCAATTATGTAGGTGTTGCCTTCCCTTTCACCCTTAATAATGCTTTGTCATTTACCAAGTTAGTGACAAGGCATTCTTTAGAGCCAAAGGTGACTTTATTACCTTTATCATATAATTGACTTACACTCACTAAATTATACTTCAAACCATTAAACAAAAGGTCATTTTCAATTAGAAAATAACCATTCTTACTAGTAGACCCAATGCTAATTACCTTAGCCTTAGCATTATTTTTTAATGTGACATTTTTACCTTGCTTTGCATTTATGATCATGTGTCTTGAACATCCTTTATCAATATGCCATGTGTTTTCCTTGGTAGTGGATTTGAGATACACCAATAAGAGAAAAGAATTCATCACCCAACATACTTGGGTCCTCAAGGGTTAGCTTTGGAAGGATCTTCAAGCCTCAAGTGAGCCTTTCTAATATAACTAAACAAATTTATATGACTAAATTGCATACAATAATGGTGTTGAAGCTTTAACTTATGAGTGCTTTTCTTCTTTGTGATCTTTACATTTTCATATAAATGTATACAAAATCATGCATGATGCTATGGCTATAGGTGCTTATAATCATGCCTCTTTTTATACATGAATGCATAATCAATGCATAATCAACTCTTGAAGGCTTATCTCTTGAGCCTCGTGAACCTTTCATGTTCCTCTTAGAGTTGAAATGTTTAGTCTATTTTTATCCTTTTTATTCACTACCTTAATACTATATGTTTAAGGAGTAGAGACTTTGATAAATAATGGAGTAAAGGATGTGAAAGTTAATGCACCATTAAAGTTAAGGCCATGTCTCAAATTAGGTGGTCCTTAAGATACAATTAGGGTATCTAAAGCTTCCTTTCCTTTGTGAAATTTTGAAATGGAGTTTCTTAGTTCTTCAACCTTCATATTTAAAGAATCTTTTTTTTTTTTTTTTTTTTTTGCTTAAGGACTAAAATAAGGAGCTTTTTAAAGATATTTCTTCTAGAGAATTTTCGAGATCATCATCAAAAGTTTTCAAACTCAAGATAAGTTTATTAAGATTTATAAACTCCTCCTTAAGTTTTTAACATTTTTCTTGTAAAATTTCGTCTTAGAAAAATATTTTTCACATTTTTAATGTTATGGCTTCCATAATTTTATCATCATCCACATCATTATTAATGCAATAATTATTATCATCACAAGAGTAAGAAGTAGAGCATACCTCATCAAGAGAGTCCTTTAAGGCCATGAAATAAAAGTTGGCTACTTCATCATCTTCTTCATCAAATGAATTTTTATCCTAAGTAGCCTTAAATCTCTTTTTCTTCTTATTCTCCTTTTTCTATTTCTTATGCTTCTTATTATTAGGCATTCTAATTTAATGTGACCTTGCTTATCACATTTATACCAAATGACTTCATTCTTTTTTTTCCTTGCTTCAATTAAAATTTGATGTAGATTTCCTAAAGGATTTCTTCTCTTTCTTTATATTCTTGATCAACTCTTTAACCTTTCTAAAAAGCATAACAAGTGCTTTACTCTTATTCTGAGCCACTTGAACTCTTTCCATCTTCGTACACCTTTGAGGTACTTTTAAAAGCAAATGCTTTCATCTTGTCCTTTTAGTTTTTATTGCTTATCCTCCTTCCTAAGAACCATCTCATATATGAGGAGTGTAATAATAAGCACATTAGTACAAATCTTACTAAGGTCCTTATTAGCTTCCTCTATACTAGCCACATTGACCCCATATTGCTTCACAGGGAGAGCCTTGAGGATCATGTTACTGATGTCCACTAAGTTTAGGTGCTTCTTAAGCTTTCTTGTGCTACTTATAATGGCTAAAAGCCTATTTGCCATGTCGATGACACTCTCCTTAGACTTTATCTTAAAGAGCTCATATTCTATTACAAGTAATTGAATCTTCTTATACTTCACATGATTGATTCCTTCATAGTAGTTCTCTAGAGTTTTCTAAATAATATGAGCACTTAGGCAATATTTGTACTCTACCCTATTCCTCTCTTGATAAAGAGCTTAGTTGGATTGTCATACCCTTTCTTACCATTCTAACCTTTCACCTAATCTTTTCATGGTATTGGCTCTTCAACATTATCAATAACCTTAGATAATGGCTTTCATTCTTCTACTATGTTGTCCAATACATCGACAAGGTCACTATCAAGGTAGATTTTCTTCCTATACTTGTAATAAGCATAATCAGTCCCATCAAAATAAGGCATAAGTTGGTGATGAATCCTTTCATTTACCATTTGATCTTTACTTACACAATTAACTTCTCAAATGTGAGACTTAACTTTGATGCCACTTGTTAGCCCTTGTGCACTAAGAATGAGGGTTTGAATTGTGGATAATTAAAACTTTAGGTATGACAATAAATCAAATATTGTTAGAAGAGAAGAAAGAAGATTGACACAAGAGAATTTATAATGGTTTGAATGTTGACTAACCCTATGTCCATTCCTCAATTTCTAATTGTGATTCCATTATCTCTAATGCAATTATAAGGAGTTTTATAAATTCACTCCACAAACATTTCTTTTGGCTCACACCAAACCCTTATAAGTGTTTTCCCAAGACACTTAAACCTTTTACAAGTGTTTTAACAAATCTCACACCCAAACCTATATAAGTATATTATGGCTAACACTCAACCCTTTATGAGCATTCAAAGCTCTTCACCAAATAAAGAATGTAATAAATAATAATTAAGGCTTTAGGAAATCAAAATGCAAGAATTTGGTTATAACAAGGTTATCTTACATTGAAGGCCATTATGAGGGGGTATTTATAACCCTTAATAACCAAATGGTTGCCATAAAGAAAATAGTAGCAAATATCTCACAAATAACTCAGAAATGTGCATTTAATGCTAACTGAAGCTGATTTCACGATCCCAATTAGCATTGCATGAGTAGGACATCTTTTTCTTTGATCGTGATCTTCAAATATGCCTAACGACTAGTTATATATGGCAATTTCTAAGAGGGCCTTTAGTTAGCCATTGCAATGGTTCTCTCCATCATGAAGGTCATGAGTGTAATATGAAATTCATGTTCATGATATGTGTTTTGCGTGCTAAATCATAATAGTTATCTAACTCGCAAAATAGCTTGTATCAAGATTTCTTCAAAAACCATAGGTCATAATTGCAATCTTTAGGCCTTGGTCACAACCTATATCCTCAGTTAAGTCTTTGTCAAAATCTTCCTTCCTAGTTACGACTTTTAGGACTAGTTTGTTATTTATCAACTCTTTGACATTCCATCATTTTCTAGACTTTTATTTTGCAAGACAAATAATATATGGAAAGGTTAACAACATTTAATTTAATTGTCAAGATCAAAATAGGGATTGACCAAGTTAGTATCTTAACTTAGGTCAACAACTACTTAGTCCCTAAAACTAACAAGCTTAGTTCATCATCATAATAATTAAAGAATTAAAGATAAATGAAGAAATTATAATGTATTATCACTAATTTTTCATAAGCTAATTTTGGTTATTAAGGTCAAAGAATTATATTTTCATAATTAAATATATTATTGATTTCGAGGATGAAATTATAATAATGGGATAAGAATGTAACAACCCAAATTTTCTACAGAGATAATATTGGTAATTTAGACTTATAGTTTTTTTTTTTTTTGCTTATATTTGAGTCAGAAATATAATTTAAGGTTGTAGATATAACAAGTGACGTTTAGAAGTGATTATGGTCATTTTGAGTATAATATTGATATACATTTTGTTTGAGAATATTTAAGTAATTTTTCCATAATGGTTAATTTTCATTAAGTAATTAGTTAATGATTTTAAATTATTTTAATTATTTGTTGGAAAATAATTAAAATTATTATTAAATGTATAATTTCATGATTAATTTATTTTATAAATTAATCTATTATTTAATTAAAGATTGAATTAATTTAAAAGTTCAATAAAACTATAAGAATTAAAATATAATTTTACTAGATTAATATTGCATATATAAGTTGGTGCACACCGGATGGATAGCTGCTTAATCAAAAAAAAAAAAAAGAAACATAAATGAAGAGGAAGACAGAGAGAAAGAGAAGGAGGGAGACAAAGAAAAAAACAATTATGTGGCTTATTCATTAGTAAATTTTTTTTTGAAGTTCTTCATCAACATATTACAATTTTTCATAGAATTTATTATGATTTTTCTTAGAGTTAATTCAATTTAATTTATATTCAGATTTACTATATGTTACTTTAGATCATTTTCGATTATTTATAATTAATTAAAATTAAGTGAATTAATTACAAGATTATGGGTGATTTTAAGATTTTAATTGGGCTTTTACTTGATGTTTATTTAGAAATTTTTCATTAAAGTATAATTGAAGCATAAATAATAATTTTAAATCTATAATTTTGACATATAATGGTGATTTGATTATTTATAGTGGCTATCGTAAAGAATTGAACGATTTATATAAATGCATTTGATGATTAAAATCATTTTTAAAATTATAGATTTTTAGTGGAAATTTAAAATTTTGATATTTGGTACTACAAACATTATTCATCATTGATCCTTTTATATATTTGTAATATAAGTGTTTAGTTTTATGATTTAAAATCTTAGGTTGCATTAATGGGAAAAAATATACTTATATGCTAATTTCATATGT
This sequence comes from Omphalea diandra, assembly GCA_949677035.1. NCBI lineage: Eukaryota > Viridiplantae > Streptophyta > Magnoliopsida > Malpighiales > Euphorbiaceae > Omphalea > Omphalea diandra. Next base: position 17,876 of record CATIWR010088486.1, on the reverse strand, counting down.
TATTTAATAGTGGACTTATGTAGTACAGCTATAGAAAATAATCAATTTAAAATTCCAAATGATAATAATTTAGTCTCAAATTTTATATGAAATATGTTTTATATGTCTAGTATCACACATAAAAATTTTAGAGTGATTCATATTATTTTATGGTCTGTTTAAGCTTCTTATATTGTGGAAGCTATCAAGTAGGACAATGCATTCAAAATTATAATTTAAAATAATATATAGTACTAGTTTGATCTTAAATTTTACTTTTAAGCATCTTTAACATGTTTATTATGACAAAATTTTTTAAAAATACATTTGGAATACTAGATATATTAGTTTAAGGTTGATATATGTGTATTATCTTTTAGAGACTATCAAGTAGGAAAATCTATTTGAGGTTATAATAAATGATAGTGAATGATCTTATTTAGATCTTAAGTTTTACATGAATTACGAGGTATGTTTAAAATTATATATAATTTTTATAAAATTTTTAAAATACTTGTTGGACTAAGTTGGTCAAACCCTATTTTAATCTTCGCAACTTAGATTGAAAGACTCTAATCATCTTCTCTAAGTTTGGTGGTTGCAGAAATAAAGTTATCATTTCATTAGAGGGTGAATGGGAACCAATATTCAAGGTACCCCTAAGTGGCTCTCATTGCAAGTAAATAGCGGCTACTATCCCAACCAAAGCATGGCACATTTTGGACACTCGAGTTTGTGCTATCAATCATAGCACCCTTAGCGACCGCGATCAAAAGAACGTGAAAGGATTCAGGTAACTAGCCATACGAAGCCACATGTCTTAAGAATTGCCAATGAAATAAAAATTATGACAACGACCCTCTTTGTAGCGACTAAGACCTTTCAAGCTCATCACTACAAGACTCCAGTTGGAGTAGCGATAGGCAATAGTGCTCAGGTTTGCCAGCATGACCATAGTAGCACCTGCAAGGTAGGAGTAGTGCCCGTAATGTTCATTTACACCTAGAATACTCAAATGGTTACATTTTTTAGATAAGCCAATGTAGAAACAACATGTGTATTAGTCATTAGACATAATTGAAGATCTTAACTATGAAAAAGCAAAATTCATAACAAAACTTGAGTCGCAATCGCGAATTCCTTGCCTCAACTATGACATTTGACTTACAAGTATTTAATGCTAGATTTGCTACAAACTTTGGAGATTATGAGATAGTCTTGTCTCAAACATATCTTTGGTGGGAGTAACCTATAAATACTTCACCAAATGGACATAAATGTAAGAGAATAGCATTTACTCAGGCCAAACTCTGGCAAATTTATTTCTCAACTGTCTCTCTCATCTTTACTCTTTATTATTGAGTTGTAAAAAGTTTGGTGTGAGCTTTAAATAGCCTTTGGGATTGGATTTGAGAGTGAGCCAATAGAAAACTTTTGTATAGGTTAGAGTGTTAGCCTTGGAAAACACTTATAAGGTTATACATGAGCCTTTGCAAAATAAAAGTTGTAAAGTTAGGTATGAGCTTAAAAACACCATTAAGAATTAGTAGAACACCTAATTGGAAGAATTAGGGTGTGGATGTAGGGTTGGTTAATACTTGAACCACTATAAATCTCTGTGCATTATATTTTTCTTCTACTTCTTATGTTTGCTTAATTAACCCTTCTTCTAAAATTAAAATTGTCCATCAATTCAACCTCCCTTCTTGGTCTTTAAGGGCTAACAAATGGTATCATAGCCAATTCTTAAACAAAGCCTTAATTGAGTGATAAAAGATTATGGTACAAGAAGAAATCCACACTCACCTCAAGCTTTACTTTGATAGATCTGACTATACTCATTAGAAGTATAGAATGGAGATTTATTTAGATACTGATGTGTTGGATTTATCGAATATTATAGCAAAGGAATGGAAGCCTCTAACCAAAGTGGTAGATGATAGTGAAGAGCTAATTCTAAGAGAAGAATGCTTGGAAGCACATAGAAAGTCAAATGGCAAGAATAAGAGAGCAATGGCCATTTTCATTAGCTCCCTATCAAGAAAGGAGATTGGTAAAGTGCAACATTGCTTAACCGACTATGGAATATGGAAGGCCTTAAAGAACTACCATGAGGGCACTACACTAGTGAAATCAATTAAATTGGAGATTCATGTGACAGAATTGCAGCTCTTCATCTTATTTTTATCCTTTAGAATCTATTTAGATTCTTTTTGTTTTGCCCTCTAGCATTGCTCTCATTTTTCTTTTATTTTGCCCTTTGGCATCTCTCTTAGTTTCTAATTATGTTTCCCTCAAACGTTGCTTTTGCTTTTCTTAATTCTACTTCTAACATTTCTTTTGATATCTCTTGGTTTTATTCTCCCTTATTTCTCTCTTGTCATTATCTAGCTTTTCTCTTTTTGTCTTAACTTTTTTTATTTTACTCTCTTATTTTGTTATCTTTGATTTTTCTCTTATTTTATCTTTTAGATTTTCTTGTTCTCTCTTTGTCTTTGATTATCTCTTTGGTTTTCTTTTTTTCTTTTTTCTCTCATCTTTTCTTGGATCTCTTTCTTTTAGTTCTCTTTTTTATTCTCATAGTTTTGCCCCCAAGTTGCTCTCTTAGTTTCACCCTTATTTTTTTTAAGTTCCCTAGGTTTAACAATGTTATGATGCTAAACAATCAAACTATAATGAATAAATAACTCATGCATTTTAAGGATATTGAAAGGATACAAGATCATTGAGTTTAATGGTGGTTTGTGAGTTTCACTTTCATTAATGATTCACTGGGGTTTTGGTCTAACTTAAGCTTATTCTTTGAGCTCTTTACTCATTCTCCTAATGTATATATTTTGATGTTTCTTCTTGCATGATGTTGTCATGCCATTTTCATTAAGTCTTGCTTTTCTATCAGTTCTTACTCCACAGCTTATCTTCTTTTTTTTTCCTTTCTTGTCATTTCATTTCATCTCTTCTTGCTCCATCCTTCTTTTTTGGTTCATTATTAGTAGGGCTTGATTCAATTCCAGATCATCCTATATTTATTTGTTTTGGCTTTATAGGTTAGGGCATACCTTCTCCATTGTTTATTTAATTCTTATTTTATGTGGGTATGGATAATAAGGAAATAATGATAAGGGATCAAAACAAAGTAAGCAAGCAATTTAAGTAATTTAAAGATGTTGAAAATAATTTAAACATGCTGAAAGGATATAGGAAAGGATATCATGTTTGAAGTTACTCCTCTTAGAATTTTTGTTGCATTACTAGGTCTCATTCTTGGTTATCTTAATGGCCTCTTTAGCTTTTAGACTCAATGTGAGTTCTTTTTTCTCCTTTCTTAGCATTAGTAGGTCTTCTCTATGAAGTCTTTATGTTCATCTCTTCTTACTTTGGCTTCTTATATAGATAGAATTATTATAATTCTTCCACTTATGGTTTAGTTCTTCATCCTTCTCATAGCTTTTTACTTCATGTTGCTTTCTTTGTGATGCAAGTTTCCATTCTCATCCATTATAACACTTGAATTGCCCCCCTTTTTTAATCTTGTTCCCATAATATAAGTGTCAGTATTGGATTTTGGATCCCTCCGATGTGAGCCTAATAATGAGAACTATCATAACTAATCCCTAAACATGCAGGGAAAATGTTATGAAAAAAAAAAAAAACAAGGCTTAGGAGAAACCTGATCAAGCTTAAACCAAGCCTACAACCCAAAACAAGCCAAACTTAATGCCCACTAAACAACCTATAGATGGCTATATAAGTAACTTACTTAGTTGTACAACTAAGTTTCTAGCCCTAATAGAGAGAAGATTCTAAAATAGCACCTAGTTGTACATCCAATATCAAGTTTGTATAACCAATTGCTTAATTGTATAGACAACTTGAAAATCCTAATTCTAGATCATTTGGTGATTTATATGTTGAGAATTAAGTATTAGGTTCAATCTATGACATTTTAGCTTGGGTGTACTTACTTCTTCCCTATAAATACCCTTTCATATTTGAGAGAAAGGGGAGGGGCTTCAAACTTAAGGCTACACTACTAAATTTTCACCTCATTAATTTCTTAAATACTCAAACACATAGAAAACCTTAACTCCTAATTCAAAGCTCACAATCCAAGGTATACTTCATAACTGAATGACTTCATTTTGTGACCTTCCTTTGTATTTTAGAGGATAACTTATAAACTCAAGTGCCTCTAAGGCCAACACATATCAAAATAACATCTTAGGGTCAAAACCTCATTCATCTTCTTCCCCCTCCTTCTCTTTTATTTTTCCAAAAATCTTAGTCCCAGTAGTCTACTCATTTTTTTTAGGTCTATATAAACCACTATTTAGGCTATATAGACCATAAGCTTGTCTATACAATCCACTTTAATTGAAATTATAGATTTTATAACTCCTTTCTTCATTCCTTTCTTATATTTTTGGGGCTTTTCAGGAATTCTTATGAGCTCGAATAGTAGAATAAGGGTAGGTCATTGTACTTAAAACTCACATTCTTCCTAAAATATGGCAAGGATCAAGGTAGATGGATTTGTTTTTCGTGCTTTAGTGGTTTCAAGTGTACTTTTCCTATGTTCCCTTCTTTTTTCTTTATTCGATTTTTGATATACATGTGTTGTTATGGATATGATTGGGAGAAGGAACTTTCTCCCAAAGACCTCATGATCTTGTTTAAGTGACTTATGATTGTTTTGGTGAATCCTAATTGCCACCACCATAAAGAGAGGGTGGCCAGATCTCTAACTAGCCCACATTATTTTCTTTGTTTGCATATGGTAATGTATATCATATAAGAGGTAGCTTATGGCACTATGACCCTCATTTAGCTTGTATTAAGTCATGATGATAATGTATCTTTGGCATTATGAAAGCTTTTTTTTATTCTCCATCACCATGATATCTTAGCCTTATCCATGGCTAGTGTTATCATATAGGATGTTCTCACTCTTTTAGAGCAAATCATGAGAATCCAACAATCCTAGGAGTCTAAATTAATGATCTAAACTTTGCCTTAGGCCTTTTCATTTATCTTCTAAGGGCATCCTTATGGTATCCTTACATGGTTTGTTTATATTTTACTTATAATTCCTATGTTTTTATATTTTATTAATGCTTGATTTGAATGATGATGGGATTATAAATGTGTTGACTCTGGATATAGAAATATGTTAGGTCCCTTAACTTGGAGATGGACTTAATATAACCAACATTATAGATGCATTATAATTCTCAGGTTATTATTGCTTTTACTTCATTATCTTGATTAAATATTAACATGTTTTTTTTTTCTTTTTTATAGGTTGATATACATGTTTCCTTTAATTTTTTATATTTGTTTCCATTGATTATGCATGACTACCCCCTTTGATCATAGTTATACCCCCAACCCCTTAGAGAATGGTTACAATGATATGTTTGATTTTATTGCTTTAAGATGCACTAAATGGATGACTTAGTATTGATAAATAGATTAATCAATAATAAGGTTAAAATGGTAATTAGAAACCAAAGATGTTGGAATGCCATATCCTTAAATTCAGACAGCTTAGGGGTGCCTAACCTCTTCCTCACATTATACCCAATTCTCGAACCTAATCTTTGATGGGGTGAAAAGGGATTAGGCCTTTTAAATGACTTAGATAAGCTTAGAATTTGTCTTTGCTTAGATTCTTATCCCAACCACAGTCAGGTGGCAACTCCATATTAACTATGGGATGATACCAACATATTGTTCTGCCTTAGTCTCCTGTTGACCAATTGAGCTTTGGAAAAAGGCTGCTACCTATCAAGAGCCCTCCTTAAAGATCCTTCAATGATCTTAAATGCATGCCATTACTTAAGGTTGTACCAATCTATCACTTTTGTCCTGTCAATCCCTTATTGATTGAAAAAAGCTTAGAGTCGCAAACAATACCCTACTAGTTCAAGCATAACCCTGAAATCAAGGCACTCATAGTAGCGACTTCGCTAGGGACTTTAGAATTGACTTTTCATTTCATCTCTAGTTCTCTTTTATAATTTTATTTTTATTATTAATAAGTTTATTGCATTCATTTAGTCTTCATACTTTACCTATGCACTAGTTTTGTATTTTAGGTAAATTGATGAATTTCTAAACTTGAGACTTAAATGCCATTCAAACTTAGGAGATGATTAGGGAAGGTTCACCACTTGCATGCCAAGTACCTTTAGGTATATCAAATAGTGGTATATGACAACCATCCCCTGATATTTTAGGAACCCTTAACTATAACAACCTTTTCAACTATTAGGCGCATGTAGGGGATAATGGAACTTTGGAATAGGGCACCCTTTTATTTATTTTTCTTTCTAAATGAAGGGTTGAATTCCTCAAAGAACATGTCTAGGTATCCCCATATAAATATAATGTTATCCCATTCCCCTTTGATGTAAATGTCTCCCATGTAAACACATATATATTCCCCATTCCCCTCTATGTACATGCTCTTTTTCTATTTCTAATATAAATTCTTATGTATATCCCTTCTTTTTTGTTAAAGGGATCCTATGGTCATTTATATGTCTTCATTATCCATGTGAAGATTTTCTTGTAAATATTGGTGTCTTTTTTAGCTTCTTTAGTCTCCATGTACATATGTTCTTTTGGAATTTTTACCTTACTTAATCTAAAGGGACCATGCATATTCTTTATTTCCTATTAATAAAAGATAAGACCACACCTAAGAAAAAGCCTCAAGACCTCATGTATATGAGTAATAAGGTTAGAAGGATATTTTACAAATAATGTGTGCATCTCATTCATACATGCATTTATTACTTGTTCATATTTCATGCTAATAACCACCTATTTTATGGCCATCATAGGTCCATCTCAACCCTTTTAGAATGGAATGGGTAATCAACTAGTTAGGAAAAGTAAGATAATTAACTTAATCTAAAGATTAGAGTTGTTTTTATGGAACTAATGGTGTCAACCAAGGTAATATAGAAAATAAGGGCCAACCTTAGCCATATAATGGAGGAAAGGATTGCCAAAGAAGTGAACAAACACCTTGATGAAATTTTGATGAAAGATGGAGCATATTCTACTAGAATTGATAAGGGGAAAACAACCATAGAGATGCCCCCTCTGGTGATTATTAATGATGATTTGTTTGGGATGAAGGAATATCATGAGAGTAAGTTAGCCAAGGAAGCAGGAAGTATGATTGTGGCCCTTAATAAGCGTGTAGAGAGTGAGAATGAGAGTGCTCGATTTGATGGCCTTACTAAATAGACATAAAAGCTTTAAAAGACTTAGGGCACTAAGGGCTTAGAATAGGGGGCTAACATAAAGAGTTACTGGCTCAAGGCCTGAGAACCTCCCCATTAATTTTTAAATGCTTGAGCTCCCAAAGTTCATTGGGACCCATGATGTAATCAACCACATCTATTCTTACGTATTGGTCATAAAGACATTAAGAGTTCCTATAGATACCATGCTATAACTTTTTGAATTATCAGGGATCTATAAAGACCTACTATATAATTAACCTAAGATGATCAGAGATGATTGGAAAGAGCTTATAGAAGATCTCAATAAATACAATGCTTGCTACTTAGATTTGAAAGTCACCTTATAAGATTTAGAGTCATTGAGATAGAAGGTGGCAAAAGTTTTTATTATTACTTGAGGAGGTCAAAGAAAATGGCCTTCGAGGCAACTACTAGACCAATGGAGAGAGAAGAGGATAGAATAATAATTAAGGAAGCATTGTTAGGAATAAGTATCATGATTAAGGGGATATTAGTATGCAATTTTGAAGATCTTAAAGAAACTAACCTACAAGCTGAAGAGTTAGAGTTAGAGTCAAAGAAATAGTATGGCAACAAGACAAGTGCACCACCTAAATCTCAAGGGGAAAGGAACAAGACTGCAGATGTGAATATAGTAAAAGCTCCAATGCAGTTCACAGACTTGGGCATGCCTTTGTCGAAGATATTTGAAAGATTAAAAAAAAAGGGACATTTAAGTCATTGATGCCTATGTCGCCTCTCAATCTTTTGCCAAAAGAATATGTTATGAGAGACGAGATCTAAGATCTCATTAATAATAAGACCATTGTTCCACCTAACCCAAGAAGGTCAAGCATAAGAAGGAATATGCTCTTAAACTATCATAACATCCTGCCTAGAATCAAAGAGCTTTCGTATTGATTTTAAGATTCTTAAGGAGGTTGTCATGGCCACCTTTGAAGAGATGCCATCATACAAGCTATGATCCTTAGGAAATTTCAGATGAAGAAATTAAGGAGGTGAAGAAAGGGATAACAATCAAACTACGAGAGGAGAGTGATGAAGAAAGGGAAGCAAAAAGAAAGTGAGTTATAAAACTAGATGTGAAAAGTATTACTCGAACTGAGAGGCTCTTAGAAATCCCAACGTTGAGAAAGAGATGAAGAGGCCATTAGTGAAAGAAAAGGAATAAGAAAATCCTATCTTAATGTAGTTAAAGAAAATGCCAACCCAGATTAGAGTATGAGACTACCTCATCACTTCTCAAGAACATAAGAAGGACATGGTAGAGCCATTATCAAACTTAGATATCTCTAAGGAGGAATCCCCAAAAGATGTGGTGGCTTTGGTCACTAATAAGGAGGAAATCACTTTTTTTATGAGGACTTACCTCTTAAAAGAAGGGATCACAATTTGGAATTATTTAGAGCCGAAGTAAAAAAGGAGGCAAACTCTATGCGTAATGGTTGATGATGGGCCTATAATCAACATCTATCCTTTGAAATTATTGCACAAGTTTAGGGTGTCTAAGAAAGATTTAGAAGCATTATATAACATTATCTAACCTTATTATAATAGTAGAAGACCAACTGATAAAGTATTCAATACCATGGTGAAGACTAGGGTTATAGAAGCTATGATTGAATTTATAGTATTAGACATCCATATCACTTTCTCGTTGTTCTTGGGGAAGCCATAATATCACCCTTTTGGAGGTGTGCCATCCATTATGCATCAAAAGGTCAAGATTCTTTACAAATGAGAGATAGTGACAATTTGTGCTAAATTAGGTGATATAGATTTGACATTAAGCATAGTTGTTCTACATCTAAGAATCTTTAAGGTTGCTAGAGTTACTCATAAATGGGTTGACCTAAAAATGGCAAGCATTATAAAGAGTATGAATTTTCTTTTAGGTCAAGGATTAGGAAAGAATAATACATGTATGTCTAAATTTTTAGACATCCCTACCAACACTACTAAAAAAGCGTTGGGCTATCAAGGCAACCAAGGGAAGCATTTGGTACAAGATCGACGAGGCCTACTATTTAACTACTTATGACAGAAGGAGAAATAACTTGGAAGATAAAAGAAGTGACGAATGGAAAGGATAAAAGTCAGCTAAAAGTTAACCCAATGGATGATCTCAAAGAAGCATTCTTTCTAATGCAACTTGGAATGTAAAAGCTAGATATTATAACTATCAGGACTCATTTGATGAAAGGGTGAAAAGAAGAAAAAGAAGAAAAAGAAAGGGAATTAGATTATGAAGGAAATGTAAGAAAGGGAAAGGTTGAGACGGATGGGATGGTATTATAAAAAAGCTTTATGAAAATTGAGCTGAGAGATGACAAAATGAAGCAAGATTTTGAAGGAGTTACGAAAGCTATGGTTGGAGCTATAGATAAGGGTGAAACAAGCTTTGAATAGTTGTTTGAGGGCCTGAACACTAAAAATGAACTGCTTGATAAGAAGAATGTTGAAGAAGAAAATAATGTGACATTAAAGAAGCATTAGTTACTCCTCCTGAAGAGTCTTCTTTTCTTGATACCTTTAATGTTCTTATTTCTAATCTTTTTAAAGGTGACCATATATTTGTTAGTTTAACTTAGGGAATGACAAGTTTGCCTACTTGTGTGATGTTTTTCCTAATGGTAGTGTCCACGATATGCATCATTTCAAAAGCTTATTTAATTTTAATTTTATACATACCACTGCATTTAATCTTAGCACACAAGAAAATCTAAAAATCTTGTTCATTACCAATAACATCACATTTAAAAAGTGATGAAGTTTTAATGGTTACTCTAGAAATGCCAAAGGTCTTTGCTTTGACATATGAGGATATGCCAGGTGTTGATCGGTAAATAGTTGAACACAAGATCCCAACTAACCTGCACATAAGACCAATAAAGTAAAAACTCAGGCAAATGAGACCAAATTAGGCATCATTAGTGAAAGAGGAAATGGCAAAGCAATTAAAGGCCAAGTTCATAGAGGTTGTGGATTACCCTGAATGGTTAGCAAATATAATGTCAATGTTGAAGAAGGATAAAAGGTTAAGAATGTGAATGGACTATAGGGATTTAAATAAATCATGCCCCAAAGATGATTTTCCTCTACCTCACATTGACGTACTAGTCAATAGTGTTGTAACTTGTGTCATGTATTCCTTTATGGATAAGTTTTCTAGCTACAATCAAATCCTCATGGCCATCACTAAGAAGGTAAAGATTGCCTTCATCATTGAATGGGCATATACTGCTATAAGGTAATGTCTTTCGGGTTGAAGAATATCAGAGCAACCTATCAATGAATGGCTACTTTATTATTTCATGACTTGATTCATTACGAAGTAGAGGTGTATGTTAATGATGTGATGGTGACATTTGAAACTTAGGAAGGGCACTTTAAAGCCTTGAAGAAGTTATTGCAAAAGGTGGACTAATATAACCTCAGGCTCAATCATAAAAAGTATGTGTTTGGAGTTTCATTATGCAAATTGTTAGGACATATGGTAAGTGAGAAAGGTATCAAGGTTGACTCTGACAAAGCAAAGGCTATTTAGGATATACCCATAATCAAGATAGAGAAGGAAGTTTTAGGTAGTCTCTAATATATTAGTGGATTCGTAGCTAAACTCATCCCTATTTATGAGCTAATCTTTAAACTATCAACCAGTGGTATGCAATGAATAGTGCCTAAAGGCCTTTGAGAAGATAAAAAAAAAAGTATCTATCAAATCCACCAATTCTAAGACCTCTCAAGCCAAGAAAGCCATTAGTCCTACACCTGATAGTGGAAGAGAATTTTGTGGGGTAATGCTAGCACAAGAGGATGAAGGAGGGAATAAGCATGTTATGCACTACCTTCGCAAAAAGTTGCTCCCATATGAAGAGAGATACAACCAAATAGAGGAAACGTGTCTAGCGATGATATGGGTCATAAAAAAGTTACGACATTATTTTCAATCATATTTTAATTAAGGTGGTTTTGAAGCTTTACTTAGTCAAATACCTGTATAAAGCCCTATCTTTGACTAGAAAATTGGCCAAATGGTTGATACTCTCTACAAAATTTGACATAAAGTCTATAACTAAGAAGGTGATCAAAGGTTAAGTAATCATATACCTAGTCCAACAACTAATTATAGAAAGTGAATCTAAACATTCCCAGTTCCTCATATAAGGTTTAAGACCAATAGAGCCCTAATGATGGAGAATGTATTTCAATGGGGTAGTGAATAAGAAAGGATCTAGTGTAGGGGTAATTTTGGTATCATTAGAAAGAGAGTTATTCCTTATAGTTAATAAACTAAACTAAACTTCAAGGTAGCCAATAACATTACTAAGTACAAAGCTTATGCATTTGGTCTAGAATCATTGATATAAATAAAGGGTAGGAGATTGGTTATTTCCCAAGTGATTGATGAATGGGAATTGAAGGAGAAATGACTGAGGCCTTACTTAAGCCATTTAAAGAAACTAACCCAAAACTTCTAAAGGGTCATGTTCCATCACCTCTTGCAAGAAGAAAATACAATGGTAGATACTCTGGCTACTTCGATTTTTGTTTTCGATGTGCCTAAAAAGATACAAATAAAACCTTGATTACACTCAAACCGAAGTCACCATATATGTTGAAGAAAGGATAATATAGGTATTTATAGAAAATTGCTCATGGTATGATGATGTGTAGAGGTACTTAAAAAGGGATGCTTACATTAAGAGGACAATTAAGAAAGATAAAGATATAAATTGAAGATTGGCATCACAATTCATGGTTTGTAATGGCATGGTATATAAGTGAATGTCAAACAGGCTCTTTCGAAGTGTTTGACAAAAGAGGAAGCCAATCAAGTGATGGAAGAAGTACACGGAGGGATTTATGGTCCCATATGAATGGAATGTTCCTAGCTAGGAATATCCTAAGGATAAAGTATTACTAGACAACTATGGATCAAGATTGTATCAGGATCACAATAAGTTGCCACAAATGCCATGTTCTTGACCTTAATCATTTGACAATGATAATAGAATTTGACTTTACGTTCGCCATTCATACCTTGGGGTATTAACATGATTAGGGAAATCAAACCAACTTTTACAAGGGGCATAAGTACATTATAGTGATGGTGGATTTCTTTTTGAAATGGATAGAAGCATATTCCTACGAAAGGTTGAGGCTAAAGCAAATGACTCAATTCATAAAGAAAAATCTTATTTGTCATTATGGAATACTTTATCACATTGTGATGGATAACGCGGTGCATTTTCAAGCCAAAGTTAAGATAATCCTAAAAAAGTATAAGGTGAACCATCATAAGTCATCACCTTATAATGCACACGTAAATGGAGGAGTTGAGGTGGCCTACAAGAATATTAAGAACATCCTCACTATCATAAGTCATCACCTTATAGACCATACGCAAATAGAGGAGTTAAGGTGGCCTACAAGAATGTTAAGAACACCCTTGCTACAATGGTAGAAAACCATCAAGACTAGTCAAAGAAATGATCTTTTGCATTATTGGGGTATTGAACCATAGCCAAAATGTCAACAGGGATGATCCTTACTCTTTACTATATGACATGGAAGCGGTGTTGTCGATAGAGATGTAAGAGAAATCTCTCCGAGTGATGATTGAGACAAAAATTCTTGAGTATCAATGGGTGAGGAAACTATTTGAATAGTTAGCTTTATTAGACAAAAAAGATTGAAAGCCTTCTACCATATTCAGTTATACCAAGTTAGGATGGCACACACTTTCAATAAAAGGCTTAAGATGAGCACAATATGAGTTGGTGATTTAGTGTTGAAAGCAATACGACCACAAGATCAAGATCCTTAAGAGAAATTCAAGCCAAATTAGGAAGGTCTTGATCTAGTCAAACGGATCTATTTAGGTGGCATTGTGAAGCTATCATATATGGATAAAAATAAATTCTTTAAATTATTAAACTTGGTTATTAAAAAAAAAGAAGTATTTCATATGAGGAAGTGAGATAAGTAAATGAGCTCGCTAAGTTGAAAAATCAAAAGGGTGGCTTAGAAAAAATTAAGGTAAAAAAAGAAAAGAAAAAAAAAGTTCGCTAAGTTGAAAACTCGAGAGGGCATCTTAAGCAAAAATTAGGGCACAAAAACATAACAAATAAAGTAAAGGTCAAGAGAGTGTGGATGATCAATGGGGAAGCCGACAACATAATAACAAAAGGGGAAGGCGATGACAAAAGGGAAAGAATGAAGAATAAGGAACCAACAAGTCAAAAGCATTGATCAAGACAATCAGATAATCTAGTGTGCCAAAATTAAAAGTAGTGATCATGCATTAAATTAATATATAATATGCAAATTATAATGATTCGTGACAAGCATAAAATTAAAGGGAAATGCATTTGCATGTTGAAAGTAATCTTTGTCATATGTTTCTTTAAGAAAAATGAAATGCAAGAAGTTTTTTCCCCATATGCTCATTATTGATGTGGATAGTTTGATGAGATTATAACGGTCTCTAATTATCATACAACCAAACCTCAAAATTGGTATAATCAAAGGTAAGGCCTCAATATGAAAGATGTGATAGGTATAATAATCAGCCTAGGTGGCCTCCACTTTATCCAAGAAATGTTAAGTTAGGGGTCCCTTAGTGAAGGTATGAAGAAAGCCTACTATATCCTATGTAGCTCCAAAGTAACGATAAATTTGGTTAGATCATAGAGGAAAAAACTTATTATGTAAGTAGATCTCCTTCAAGTTTTTTATTTTTATTAAATACAATGATTATTTTCTCTCTAATAGAGGATCTTTTTATATTTTTTAATGTAAACTTTTAATTTTAGATATATGAATTTGAAATATTATCAATTAATTAATCATTGCATTTGTTAAATGTCATTTCGTACATTAAAAATATTATGAAATAACTCATATATTACTATTCACTTCTGCTTACTTGAAAATTTATGTTTTTCTTAATTTATATGTACATATAAGCTACTGAAATTGAGATCACAACGTTAGCTTCACATAATCATGATTCCCAAATTTGAGGCATCACAAAGGTGATTTCACAACTATAGGTTCATTGAGTCTAAAATCATTAGAAAGTGTCATTATTGAAGTTTTCATTTACTTCTATTTTAATGTTTTTATTATTATAAATCCTTTCTTTCTCTTGATCACTTGTCTTGTAACATATCGAATTTACTTACTTCCTAAATCTATTTATTTTATCTATTCTTTCTTTGCCTCCTATTCAAATTCATGAATAGGATTTTTGTATAGGAACTATATTTATTATCTTTATAAAGTTACTAAATTTGTACTTGTTGTCTATTTGATATTATTGCAATTGTAGCATATGTTAATTGTTACTTGTTACTTGTGTTTGTTAAATTTCTAGGTATACATTAGAAGGATTTGCTATCTATATTATGATTCAATATTATTTATTTAGAATGATTCTTTATTGAAATCTTATAGATACTTGATGTTGACTATATTATGAAAATTTTTGGAATTATATGAGACTATAATTATAGTAGATATTATGTTAGTTGAATTAGAAAATGATTAGTATGGTAAGTATGCTTTTATTTGTATAAAAACTAAAAATTCAAGTTTATATATGCTAACGGAATTTTAAATAATCAAGTAATAAATTTTAGAAGTCTTCATCTAAAGGTTATAATAATTTAGGCTTGAATAAAAAATAAATATTCCATTTGAAAAAAAAAATATATATGATTTATTATGATGTGATTATTATCTCTAGTATTTTTAGTGCAATGAGATTTTTGTGAAATTCATTATGTAAAATTTATAATGGTGATCTATATAATATTTAAAAATTTTGGAGATAAAATTTTTATAAAGTGTTAAAAATGTGACATGAAGTAATTTTATATGATTGACCTTTTGATTTTTAAAGTTATTTAATGATATTATATATTTACCTATAAATAAATCCTATCTATAAAAAATCAACAAACATATGAGATTGATTTTGACTTAATAGTTAATTTATCTCTTATTTATTTAAAGATCGTGGAGAAAATTGATACATATTTTATAGGTGATATGAATGTTAATTGTATTAAGAGATCGATAATTTGATTGATATAAGAGAAGTTTAATTATTTTTCTAGGGTTTTGATTCTTAATAGTGACTGATATATGATTAAATATATAAAGGAGAAATTAATATTTTGTGATTTCATTTATCAATGTTATTGTTTTGGAAGGTTATTGATGGTTATAAGTAATAAATTTTATATTGAAAGATAACAAAAATATTATATACTTGATTTTGATTTTATAATTGGCATACTTCATTCTAATATTGGTTTGTTAAGATTAAAAGAGATTAACAAATATTAAAATTTGGGTGTAACAGAATATTAAGATAAAGATTATAGATTTAGTTGATATGTCTTGTAGATGAAAGTATTACTTATTTTAAATCAAAACTGATTATAGAAGGAGATACTATTTTAGAAAAATAATTGATAACATAGTATTTGTTTAGCTCGAGATTTTTAAAGAAATTAATTATTTAGTTTAAGAAATTATTGAAAGTAGTATTGATTGATGACATCGATTTTAATTATTTGATTTGGGAATATCATTGTTTATTATTATTCAATAAAAAATTAAAGATATGAAGATAAATATAGTGATTTGGAAGTAACTGAATACAATTGAAGTTGATAATTTTAAGTATATTATTTTAGGTATAATACTTGTAAATTCTAGGATGAATTATTTAAGAGGGAAAGAATATGTAACAACCCTAGCCACATTCATTGGCATTATCACATGAACATATGCATTAGATAAATAATCATTTAGAAGCACCGTTGCATTTGGGGACACTTGAACATTTAGAAGCATCGTTGCAGTTGGGGACACTTGAACATATATGTAGTGTTTGTATAGTTGCATGACAAATTATTTTATGTTGTGTGCATGTTATAGTATCATAAAAAATGGTGTTTTAGAGCTTAATTAAAACTATAAGGAGTATCTAGGAAGTAGGAGATGGATAGAAGTACTTAATGAGTGAAGAAGAGGGACTAAAAGCAAAACTTTTAACTTTCAACCAATAGGAAACCAGCCCCAATCTTTTGATTTATTTAAGATGAGAATACAGACCATTAGGGTCAGATTTTGAGGAAAAAACGTGGATTATACCAGAAAGATAGAGAGAGCAAAGGAAGAAGAAAGAAAGGAAGAGGAAGAAGAAGAAGAAGAAGAGAGGGAGAAGAGTGAGTTGCCTAGGGTTTTTCAATTCTGGGACAGTAGGTAAGTAAATTTATCTTCTTCTCAACTGGAATTAACCTTTCATGACATGTTAATCATGCATGGTTAGTGAGAATTATGGAGTAATTGAGGTAGATCTCTTGGATGGAAGTCGTAATCTAAGAGAATAAGAGTTGATTCTGTTGGATTTTACTGTTAGAGTAGAATTTTGTACCCTTGATTTTGTAACCCTAGAAGAGGAATTAGGGAAAGTGAAAAATATGAAAGTTGTATTTTTATGTCTCGTATAAATGTGTATGAAACAGTTTTGCTTGATTTTATGTATGTGAGGAGATATGACCCCTTCAGTAGGACTAGGTCAAATCCGAACCGAGATGATCTCAGTCTTCTGTTTTCTTATATTTTGATGGTTTTATGTTCTGATTTTGAAAAAGTATAAAATATAAAATTTTTAGGATTATGTCCTCTCTAAACACCAGTAAACCAGTTTTGATTTATTTGCTGTGTGGAAAGAGTTATGGCTCATTGATTGGGACTGACTCTGTACCAGGGTGAAACCCACCTTTCTTTTGAATCTGTTTTCCAAGTATTTGATGGTCATAGATTCAGAATTTGATGATTGTCCAAACTTGAAAGTTGTACATTTATGTATGACGTACATACCTGTTAAATAGGTTTTCCAAATTCGGAATGGTTTTTGAGACGTTGTCCCTTAATCATGACTGGTTGGCAACATGTTACAAACCTGCTCATCCTAAGATTGGTCCTTTGTTTTGGTGACCTTATAGACTGAATTAGACAATGAGTAAAACATGAAAAATTTTCCTTCATATGTTTTGTAACTGATGGTAGATTATTATTTCAATTAGATGTGTACGGTTTGAGATACACCCAAGAGATTAAGACCTACTCAGACTGAGAGGACACTGTAATAGGGCAACATTTAAAAATTCACCACATTTTTTGTGTGTCTGATATTGACCTGAAATTTGAATGTGTTGTGTGCTTATGTGTCTAGTTTGTTTGAAAAAAGAATCAATTCATTTGGATGAGTATATCTAGAGTTATTGCTATGAGAGTGTAGTAAGCTCAGGCTGCCCTATTAGGACTATATGCATAAACATAGGTCTACTTGCACAGATCATGCACCAAGCATTCATAATCATTTTGACATACTTGTAACCATGTATATATCAAATTCTAGGGTCTCAAAACTTTGAGGAAGCCATAGAGAGAGAACCAAACCTACTGTAAAGGTCGATAACATCAAAAGGTGAGTAAAATCCATAATTGGATTCAATGGGTGTATGTGATAATTGTATGATATGATTATGTTCTATTACATGTATATATGATTGAATTGTTACATGTTACATG